>JAKUCV010001246.1:0-64430 GCA_028386065.3 Turnera subulata | reverse complement strand
TTAAGGTTCAAGGTCAATCCGAGTCCAAGTCCATCCCGGCCTAAGGTTCTACCCGTGTCGGTATTTACCGGCCTAAGGTTCTACCCGTCGGTTTCCACTAAACACAATTAAATACAAAACCCAATTCCGAATATAAGTACATGCCATGAATGAATACAAATCGTACATCCAATATACCGTTAAAATGCCGAAAATCGAGGCCCGAGCCTTCGCCGGAATTTTCCCGAGCCTCGCCGGAAAATTCCCGAGCCTTCGCAGGATTTCGGTCAACTCGCCGGAAAACACCCAAAACCACCAGAACGGCAACACGAACACAGCCGCAGCTCAGCACGCAAAAACCCACGGCAATTCTGCCACTAACATCACAGCCAAAAATTCAAAAGAGTACCCAACCAGATTCTAATCTAACGGAATCACGAAGAGAAACGATTGAGAGCGAGAGAGAGAAGCCTTACCGGAATCGAGCCTCAACAATCCCGAGCACAGGCCACCAACACCACTCGCTGCCGAAGCCCACAACTCCTGCAGAAAGTAGCTCCGGCCAAAACACCACCACCAGCAACCACAACCCAATCAGACCCGAAACCAACACAGTCACAACACCCGCAGCACACCACCACGCCATCGACCCCAACAACAACAACACATCCCGCGACAACACACCACACACAACCAAAAAGAAAATCAAAAACCGAAAGGAGAGGAGAATAAAGGAGAGGACGGAAGAGAAGACGCAAGGAGGATTACCCGAGCTCGCGGCGGCGGCGAAGTCGACCCGGAGAAAAAAAAGAAGACGACAGCGTTCCGGGCAAGAGGTCGATATGTGGGCGCGGGCGTGAGGGGGAGAAGGAGAGAAAAGAAGAGGGAAGAAGAAGAGAGGAGAAACGAGAGAGAAGAGAAGAGAGAGAGGACGAAGGAGGAAGGAGAGGAGGTTTGGGGTATGCGGCGGCGGCTAATGGAAGAAGAAGAAGAAGAAGAAAAGTGAGGAAAAGAAAAAGAAGAGTAGAAAAGAAGGAGGAGAGGAATGGGAGTCCGGGTAGGGTTTTTGACCCACCAAGCCAAAACGACGGCGTGTCGTTTAGCTTGGCGCGGTCAACCCGCCCCGTTGACCTGCAGCCCTTTTTTTTTTTTTTTGAACAGTTCCAAAACGACGTAGTTTCGGGGGAGCTACTTCAAAACTTAATTTTCAACCCCGAAACCCGATTAAACTCCAACGAAAGCCGAACCCGTCATTTCATCAACTAAATTCCATATAACCAAGGTAAAAATAATTTATTTCCTTGCTCAAAAATTCAGAAATTCCTCAAGGGTAAAATTGGAATAAATTTCCGAAAATTCCGGAAAAATCAAATTTTGAAAATCCGGGGCGTTACACCCTCACACAGGTTCTTTGCAGCATCTGGAAAAACACAAGCGTGGAAGCTGCAAAGAAACTTCAAGGGAGGCTTCAAGCTGAAAAAATGTGAGGGGGGAGAATTTCGTTGTCTTGTTGAAGAAGGAGAAGATTGTCGGGTGAAGCTTCGTGGTGAAGAAGAAGCTTCACAAGGCAGAAGAAAAACGTGGTGCAAGTGTGTTACACACACTCAAGCGGGTGTCGTCCGGACCAGCAAATAACTAAAGTACCCTTATTACTTTATTTCTGGTCCGTTCTTTCGAGGTTAAACCTGTCTTTCCTCGAAATTCCTGGACCCGAAAAATATCAACTCTGGTCCGTAAAATCTGCAGAAAAATCTACAACGTGGGGTAAGGGTCGGTTTCAGAATCCGATGCATAATTTACCCTGAAATAGTTACCCAAGATTAATTTCATTAGGTAATTTACTGTACAAAGCTTTTACAGTCCCGGTAAAAACGTAAATTTTTCCCGGGCCGTTACAACAGCCCACAACCCAAGCACTATAGGCCCAACCCGTGTGACCCAACCACAAAGCGTCCAGGTCAAACTGTGAAGGCCCTCTCCCCGAGGGACCCACCATATTCAGGTATTGTTACATCACTCCCTCTGCCCGATTAAATCCTTTACCATGCTGCAACACTAGGGATTCGAACTCGGGACGTGATGCTTTTTATCCCCCTCAAGGAGAGCACCTTCACCAATCCTTTACCATGACGCCGTCTTTTTTTTTTCTTTTTTTTCCTCAGATTGACTAAGCGTCACGAAAGTTTCAGAACTGAGAAACCACTGAAGCGACACTGGGCCCAAAGCCAGAATAGTCCACGAGTATTCTCTCAACCTAGAAAGTCCAAAAAAACCTACTGGGCTATCTGGACACATCAGCAAAATGTATGTCTGATTTAAGACCCAAACTTCACCGCCGAGCCCCCACCCCAACCCCACACAATGCAACGTGGCTACATTTTACTCGTTGATTTCCCACTTCTTCCCATGTATTTTGCCAGAATACCCTTGTCATTCCTTTGTATTTCTTTTTATTTTTTAAAATATTCCATGAGATAACATACAAATAAATTTTCATATGGGCATTAACATATTGTACTAGATTGTTAGCTCTTGTAAAACAAAAAAACCTTCTCTTTTATTGAGGTGAATCTAAAAGCTAAAGATATTATCTAAAAATCACTAATCTTAAATTTCTTAATGGGTGGGTTTGCATTAAATACCGGGCTTAATTAGAAAATATGCTTAAAAAACGATCGAACAAAAGGAGTAAAATAATTGGGCTTCTCAAGCTTGACACACTATCCACCTAAAAAACATTATAAAACGATAAGGATACTCGAAAAAATCCAAAACTTTCACAAGAGGCACACTCTAGAGTTGCAGTTTCAACAACGGAAGGTAAAGTAATTTGTATTAAGATGAAGTTTCGGTCTCGAAAACCCTAATTCTTTTCTCTCTAATTGCTTAGCCTAATCTTTTAGCTTCTAATTTCCATTTAATTTTGGCGGGCTTCATAATTGTAACTTGCCATTCCTTAGAATTTGTGTCAGTTCAACATTGCGAATCCGACCACCGGGTGAAGGTGCTCATGCCAGTTCACATTTTTTCAAATATCCTCAATATAGTTTCCCATCTTCAAAATAATTTATTAAAAAAATATCATTTAGTTTCTTCCAATATTTTACATCACGTATGGATTTCAAAATATTTTTAGCATAATGATATATGCGTTGGATGTAAGATGCAAATCCATTGTAAGAAAAAAAAATTATAAATTGTTACACAACATGCAACTATTATATTAGTTCCTTTCAAAGCAAAAACCTTACCACACTATACGGCCATCACACAATATTCACTAATCTTATAATCATGCAGATATTCCCAAAAAAAAAAGTAGTTATCGTTCCAATTTCAACCCAAGGAAGATATTAGATCCACATTTTTCTTTTTTTAAAAAAAGATATTAGGTTCACTGGCAGTTATTACTTATAACGATCAGAAAGCTTGATGTTATTTTTAAAAAGACATATGCTCCCTTTACATTTAAAAATATTCCACTAAAAATATTTTTTTAAATTCTAAAAAAAAAGGATAGATAGTCTTTTTTTTTTTTTTTGAGAATTAGGATAAGTAGACTTTCACGTGCCTTTACGTATGCGTGGGGTTAGCTCGTGAGACAGCAACCCTCCGAGTAAAACCTAGAAATATTATACACCAGGTACTTAAATTAGAAACTCGGTCCAAAACGAACAACAGAAAGAGAAGATACATCGGGCTAATTTGGAAAATCGGCCCAAAACGAAAAACAAAAACAGGCAGAAGTATTGGGCCTCTAAAATTTGACCCAGATTTTCCAAACCATCTACACAGGAAAACGCTATAAAAGTATACGCCTAAAAAACCCTAAATCCTCACTCACAAGAGACACCCCAGTTTCAGTTTCAGCTTCAGCTCCAGCGGCGGGAGGTAGAGGAAATCCCTATCCAAGATGAAGGTTGGCTATTCAAAACCCTAATCCTCTATTCCTCTATTCGTTCTCCACTACTTGTTTTCGTTTGATTTTCGCGGATTTGTAATCAATTCCTTTTTTTCAGTTCAACATCGCGAATCCAACCACCGGGTGCCAGAAGAAGCTCGAGATCGATGACGACCAGAAACTGTAAGCTCTCTCTCTCCCTCTCTCTCTCTCTCCCTTAAAAAGAGAAACCCTAACTGTTGTTTTTGTGTTTTGGTACTTTTTCTCCTATGAGAAATTAGGAAAAATGGGGTTTAGTTCTGCTTGTGTTGTGCTAGGACGGTGTGTTACGTTGGGGACTAGTAGGGATGAAATGATTAACGGTTGACTGATTGTTAAATGAGTGCTTAAGATTTGTAATATTTGATTTACAGCCGGGCTTTTTATGACAAGAGGATCTCACAGGAGGTCAGCGGTGACTCTCTCGGAGAGGTATGATTTCGTTTGTGTTTTGAAATGTTGATTTGGATATTGCGTGTTTTGCTAGATGATGTTATATGCTTATGTTTGTGTCTTTTGATGATGGGGATGTTAAAATAGGAGTTCAAGGGGTATGTGTTTAAGATCATGGGAGGATGTGACAAGCAAGGTTTTCCAATGAAGCAGGGAGTTCTCACTCCTGGTCGTGTCCAACTCTTGCTCTCAAGAGGTATCGTTAATTGTGTTGTTACAGTTTTGCAGATGGGAAAGTCTATTGAGTTGGGTTTTTAATTTGTGCTTTGTTTTACTGAGCAGGCACTCCTTGCTTCCGTGGTTATGGAAGACGCAATGGTGAGCGCAGGAGGAAGTCTGTTCGTGGCTGCATTGTTAGCCATGACCTCTCTGTTCTCAACTTGGTCATTGTGAAGAAGGGTGAGAATGAGTTGCCTGGCTTGACTGACACCGAAAAGCCTAGGATGAGAGGTCCAAAGAGGGCTTCCAAGATCCGCAAGCTGTTTAACCTCACCAAGGAGGACGATGTGCGCAAGTATGTCAACACATACCGCAGAACTTTCACCACAAAAGCTGGTACAATTTACTGTCTCTACATATCTGTTGTCATTTCATGACATTGTTTGTTTGGCTAGATATGCTCCTTGGTGCAGAAAGACGCAAGTGTCTGATTACTTTGCATGTTTGTGTTCTCAATATGCTTTGCTGTTGAGTAATTAATCCCATGTTTGCTATCTAGTTTTTTCGCCTTCCTAAATGTTGCTTTTGGGAATTGCAACTTGGTTTATTAGCCTCTTCAGTTTGTGTAGGTTATATGCTTTATATTGAATCTTTTTGGTTCGATGCACCCTTTACCTGAGGGATTAAGGAAATACAATAGCATTTGGGAAATGCAAAGGTGGTACAGAAATGATTGTTTGAAGTGTTTTCCTGTACATTTCCTTTGAGACAACCATATCTTGTTTATGGTGATATGTTGTAGTGAATAATGATATGAGGTGCCAGTGGCTAGATTGGCTAGGTTTGGTGTGGGAGGAATTAATGAATGTAGTGGTCATTGCATGTCTGAACATTGAAATGACAAGTATTTCTGGTCAATTCACAGGAAAGAAGGTGAGTAAAGCTCCAAAGATCCAGAGGCTTGTCACTCCATTGACACTCCAAAGGAAGCGTGCCAGAATTGCAGATAAGAAGAAGAGAATTGCAAAGGCCAAGTCAGAAGCTGCTGAATATCAGAAACTGCTGGCAACCAGGTTGAAGGAGCAGCGAGAACGCCGCAGTGAGAGCTTAGCAAAGAGGAGATCCAAGCTCTCTACTGCTTCCAAGCCATCTGTTGCTGCATAGAATGGTTTTGGAGATCTCACCTCCGTGATTTTGGTAGTGCCATAATTTACTGCAATCGCATTGTTGAATACCTTATGTTTGAAGAGAGTTTGTTTTACTATTCATATGCGTATGAACTTGACTTTTTATCTAGCGTATGTCAACTTTGAACGTGCTTATTCAGTAGTGTGTTTTGTCATTTTGTTGCTTTTCCCTTGGGTGCACTGGCCGTGTTTCCTTTTGCTATTTTTTTTTCTATTTTCTTGTGGAGTCTCGCTATAACTACCTGAAATGGTATACAATGAGCAGTATTTAATCAATGAGACCCGGTTTGAACACATCGTGGGTTCGGGAGTGGTAATTAATTGTGGAAGAGTGCCTTATTTCAGGTTTCAAAGTTGTGCCCCACTCAGTCTCGCTGGCTAACCTACTTGAAATGGCGGGGGTTGGTTTTCTGGTATAAAGGTGTGTTTTTGAGATCTCACCTTGTAGGGAAATGGATACGGTAAATATGGCAAATGGAATGGGGAAATAATTACTTTCGACTTGTAAACTGGATGCTCCGCCGAACTCCTTTGGTTGGGTGTAACGAGATGTAATGGAATAGAATCAAATAGAATCTATACTTCAAATTTAGGATTAGATTCCATTTGATTCCATTCCATTATATCCCATTACACCCAACCAAACGGTAAAATCCTAAATGCCTTGAAGTCTTTTAGAATTACAAAAGTTGTTTGAAGGTAAAGAACTCAAGGGTGGTGCATGTATCAATCCTTAGCCTGAAGCAAATGTTTTTCACAAACAATGTTTGAAGCAAAATCCTAAACTAACACCTAATGTTCCAGAAAAAATGTACATTCAGGAGACAATGAACTTTGGGATGAAACTAATGGCGAGAAGTCTGGCCGCCACTAAACCCCCTGACAAAGCTGCTCCAAATAATGCGTGTAATCTCACACAGTAGTACTTTGCCATGAAAATCCTCCCTTTGTCCTGTGGGAGTACACCAGCACCAGTTATAAACGAATTACAGGGAATGTCCCAATCGGGCATCATACAAACAGCAGAGTTAGGCATCTCGTTCAGGGCCAAAGACAGTAGAAAATTCGGTAGGGTTATAGCCTCATTGACAAGTTAAAATCTCACCTTGTGGTTTTCTTGTACAAAGTCTATCACCAATTTTGCCATCGGTAAGGTCAAGGCACAGAGAAGCTGAAAAAATCAATGCTTAAATAAAAAAAGTGCAATTCAAACCGAAGACTTGCTTAAAGAGAAGGGCGTTGATAGAAACCTCCAACTTTTAAGTATCGACTTACGATGCAAGTAAAAGGAAGAGCTTTGCTAAGACCAAAACCCATCAAAGAAGAATAGAGTGTCATGACTGCCACTGTAACCACTTTGGAGCCTCTTTCAGTGCCTAGTCTAACCTGAACAAGAACTAAAATATAAACCATGCTTTCTCTACCATAACATTGATTTGCATGGGAACATGCAAGACTAGTCTAAGAGTACAAACCAGAGGGGACATTTTGCCAACAGCCCTATCATCTTCGACCTGAGACAGTCATGAGTAATCACAAGTTGATTGCAAGGATTAAGGATATTTGAAATGAGACTCAAAGGTGGAAAACAAAGACTACCTGATGAAAATGACTGCAAAAAAGGATCAAAGAAGTTGTGAAACCAACTAACACTGATGCGGAAACTACAGTGCCGGTTACTGGAGGATTGTTCATCTCACTGTCAAAGATAAACTGAAAACTATTAGTAAGACAGGAACTTAATCTATGTTAAAATGTAATCTGATAAATATTACCTTGAGCGCCCCAGGATCATGTAAAAAGCAGTTGTAGAAAATGGACCAAATGCTAAAAAGCACAGAGGCTCACCCAATCCTTGGTAACTTAATCGAAATGGTGGGCACTACATGCAACAAAGATGTGTCAACTTAAAGTTCTTCATGACTCACCAAACTCACATCCTCAACCCAAAAGGCCTTTCAAGGATATAAGGTTCTAAAGCAATTTATGACGAGTGAAGAGAAGCAATTTTTCAAAAGTCAGTTTCGAATAACACCTGTGACGCAAGTAAGAGCTGTTTATACCTGATATATGTAACCGCAAAGAATTGAACAAGCCAATAATAGTATTGCTCGGATAGTTCCTGCTTCAACAGATGTCCATGCCAAACCCACGGAGCCAAGGGCAAGTGACAAGGAAGCAACCACAATGGTTCCTGAACGGCTTTCCAAAGCCATAGCAGAGCATAATAAAATCACATGGTTAATGGAAAAAAACATAAAGTACTGGTAACCAACCAGACCTAAGAATAGTTTACCTGCCTACCAAGTTTACAACTGATTCTTTCTTGTTCTTGTCAGCTCCTGTATCGGAATCATAAACGTCGTTGCTGTGCATAGAACACACATAGGAACTTGTCAGCTAAAGGAAAGATATCCACATTGTTCAATCATAAGATGGTAGACTGACAATGATATATTCTTCAGATTTACCAAGGACTGAGCCAGTAAGCTGGAGTTGGTTTCAGAAAGTTTGGAGACTACTTGGGAAACAAGAACACACGAAACTATCAAGGTAAAGGCAGAATGCAGGTTATGGTCCTTTAATGGGCAAGTTCAAGATGCAACATAAAGCAAAACTCAGTCCTCTGTCAAGAAAGTTTCCAAACGAGGTAGCTGGTAGCATCTGACAACAAAATCCTATCAGACCTCTCCGCAAGAATGTTTAAAAAGGCTATTGAATTCTCAAGGAGATCAGTTGGTTCCCTTGGATATTCTCAAGGTTCTAGGAACGCCTATGCAGCTAAATGCACAGAATCAGTGGCATCCAATCCTCACAATCTGGCCTTTACTTTCAGAAACAATCTAATCTAAGAATGATCAGCTTGTTCAACTATAGGAATCGCAACAAGCAATGGTTTAGAAACGATAGGACAAGGATGGACACTATATGACTCTATAACCTTTTAAATTCACATTATCATGCCTCCTCAGTCCACACAATCTAATTGGACAATGGAAAACTCACCTTAGATTCAACCAAGTTATAATAAGAACTGAAGAAACCAATAATAGAAGATAGCGCTTTGCTAAAAATACGCCTGTGTGCCAATAAGCAGCTGAACTCCCCACCTGTTCATAGAAATAGAGTGGAACATCCACATTTTAGTGTATTTAGCTGATTAGATTGGATCGAAGACATCAGCCAGTTGAAAAATATGATATTCCAACGAACATGAATGCTAGAGGACTAGTAGCAATTTCAATGTATCAAAATAACTTTCAGTTTTTGTCAATTCACACTTTAGAGAGAAATAGAAATAACTCACTGTAAGTGGAACCAAAGCAACCGAGTAGATTGGCAATTTGACTGCCCTCCATATCAAGGTCGCCCTTTTAACATCTTCCTCCTGTTTATCTCCATGTAAGTCTCCAGAGTAGTCTGTCCTACTCAAAGAAAACACCTGCCCACATTGCCTCCTTTTCTTGAGTTTTTCTAGCCCTCTTCCATGGGTCGAAGATAATAGTTTCTGTGCACTAAAACAGTAGAGGATTGATGGGCAGCAAGCCTTGGAAGGATAAATTACTGAATTATTATTAGACCTGAGGGGAAAAAGAAATGACAGTAAAATATAGAACCTTACAGCATGAAATTGGTCTGTTTAGCATTGTTGAAAGGTAGAGTGGCATTGCAGAAGTAAGCCAATGCTTTCACTAGGAAGATCACAAACAACTGAAGGAGACTAAAAGTACTATCACTGAATCCATTTAATGATGGGAATAAATTAGCAACATCCAAGTTGTTTATTTGGTTGAACACTTTCAGTTTGATGAACCCAATTCGAATAAAAAATTGTAAGTTCTTCATACAACATATTTCTAACAAAAGATTGTAAGAAAGCCAGGAAGAGAACAAAATAACTTGCCATGTTATGCAGCTCTGCTTCGTGCAATAATAATCAAGGAGTCTCTTCAGACCAGACCCTTGGGTGAGGTTACAAAATGCAGCTGCCATGTTGGTATCTAACTCACCTTCAGGACCAGCATCATTATCATCATCCACGATAAGACAGAGAAGAACACTCTGGTATCGAAGAATCAAAGAGATTTAAATGTCAACTTTCAAAGTTAACGACTCCTCTGTTGTTGTTGATAAAATGATAAGTGAGCTCTTGTCCAGCTCAGCATGGGAAATTACCACTGAAATGAGGCCACGTTGTATTTTGGCTCTTAAATCAGATTTTGTTCTCATCATGTGTCAAGACATTTTGTTGGGCTTTGGTGATGCTTATGGGCTGCTCTGGGTCTGTTGGCCCAGTCCAAAAGATCAAAATTGAAATGTAGACGAAATGGAGAGATAGTAAGATGTGAAGGAAGAAGAAACAGATAGGACTTTGTGAATTTGTGAATTGCTTCATCCTTAGTTTTATCATGCGTGCAATGTAGATTTTTCTACTCTTCTCTTTACAAAGAGGAGAGGAGAAGACATAGAAGGAAGAAAAGACGGAGAAGTAGATTGATTGTATTCTCTTCCTTACTTATTGTGAATTTATTAGCTCTTGATCGAGCTGATTTTGTAAGGTTTTTTGCAACTTTTGGTGTCTCTGACTATAAGAGAATAAAAGACAGAAAAAAGATGGATATACCTTTTCATTTTTTCATTTTCTCTAAACTTATATCTCACGATAAACTTAGACTTAACATCTCTCCTTAAGTTTTTTCTATTTTATTTTCATTATTCTTTATGTTTAATATTATTATCTATTATTGCCACCAAAATTGTATAATTACCATCAAGTAATAAAGTGTATTTCTATCTCAATTTTATAACACGAATATGCTTACTTAATGCTAAAATTTAGCCGTAAATATTTTTTTTTATCAGGCATGCTAATTAAGATTTAGGATATATTTATTTCATGCTAGAATCTAGGATATATTTTTAATCCTAAAATCTTGTACGGTATGATACTTAGAAATGTACTAGACGTATTAAACCTCATGTGTTTTTGGTTGGTTTGTTGTGTCTGGGGACTCTGGATGCTATTTGTGTTTAGATGGTATTAGTCTAGAATTAAATATTGTTATTTCCTAGTTTGTAGGATGATTGGACAGCTTTTCCACTGAATCCATAACCAAAAGAACCTTAAGATCTTTTGTTATTCTATAATTGTTTATTCACATTTGCAGAGGGGAAAGCTTTCAAAACTATATTTGACAGCAAGTTGGTATGGTATATGCCTAATGCTAGCTTTTATATCTTCCCCAATTCTGTTTTTGAATTTTTATTGATCACTTAAGTCTTAATAATCTAATATTCAGTTGTAGGGGGCGAGAGTGCTAGGATTTCTCTATAAGGTGGATTTCTTATTGAGAGTTAATTATTTATTCACAGTTTAATTTCTTTTAATTGTTTATTCACTATTATCAAAATAGCTTTAGTGTAGAAATATGAAAAATAAAATAAAAGATATACATTATTCAAATATTAGTATACATTATTTTATTTTATTTTATTTAGTATGACATATCATAAATACTTAATATTTTAGGTGCTAATTAAGTTAGGGCCAAGTGGCATCTATACATAATCCTATAAGGATAGCTACACATACTTGTTGATAAGGCTCATTCTCCTAGTTTTACCGGGACAAAACATCAGCACTCACGAAGCTTTCAAGACAATTTTACACACCAAGCTCTGAATATTTTTTTTCAAATAATTGTATATGTGAATGTTGTGAATGCTGTGTGTTCTAAAGTTATCTAGACTTGTCGATTTTCATTCTTTCTCCTGTTATTACGCAACTTAATGGTCAAACCATCACACCCTATCATACTTGAAGCACTTTCCAAAATTCAAAAGGATCAAGAGGAGATCTTGAAGACTCTGGAACCAATTGAGAAAGAGCTACAAAAGCCTTGGTATAAAAGATGGTGATGCATTGCTCCATATCCATCGTTTTGGTTTAGGGTTGCGATTCTCATCATCCCATAAAAACACCATAATCAATCAAATTGGGCAGAAAGGAGCCCCTCATCGTTCACCAATCTTTAAACCATAAAATAATATGACTGCTTATATCATTTTCTAGAATAGTAATATAGTTTTAGCTACAACCAGAAAGTTCTAAAACTATACCATATGCTTCTCACTAAAAAACTGTCAGAAGTCTGAACATTATGGTAGACCACAAACAACAAGATAAATTTATAGAGGACAATCAGAGAAGAGAATTAATTATCTCCCACCAAGTACAAGTAAACTTATGATCATAGAAATCCTACTTCCTGTAGACAACATCAATATCCTGCAACAGGTACTATTTTCGATTTTCACCCCTAATTAATGGTTGAAAAGCAACAGATCCAGGTGAAGTCTCCATTTCCATGTTGTCGGAAATGGCAGATGCTCCTGTACTCAAACTCTTCACCAGTTTAATGATCCTCTTTAAGATCATTTTTGTGATAGCTACTGTCATTACACTGAGTGAGAGGAGCGCCCACTCCTTACCATTTCTTAAGCCTTCACACGAACTGTTGGGGGTATGTCTTGACATACGAGCAAACATCATCATCTTCGGTGAGCTTAAACAACTTTCGTATCTTGGAGCCCCTTATTGGACCTCTCATCCTTGGATTTTGAGTGTCAGCGATGCCAGGCACTCATTCTCACCCTTATGAACAATAACCAAGTTCAAAAGGTTATGCCTAACAATGCAACTATTAAATGACTTCCTCCAGCTCCTCATGTAGAGCTTTTCCTGTTTCTCTTAAATACAACATAACTTTCTTTCCTTGATATGACTTCAGCAATTCTCACACTCTCTGGATGATGATGTTGATGTGGCATAATTTCATGCATATGTTGTAGACTTGCATCTCTATCATTTCTCATATCCACAAAAACTATATGCCAACAAGATTGCATTGTGACAACCCTTTAGTTACATCTGGCAACAACTTTGATTACATCCCTTCAGCATCCTTTGTTTACTTCTCTAGTAACTCTTTGGTCTCACATCAAGCAACCCTTTTTGATCTTTGGATTACATATATAGTAATCTCATTTTTTCACAACATAGTATCTACTATGTTGGCATTTTTTTTTTCATAATATAGGTATCGATAGTTTATATTGCCATATTTTTTTTCCACATTCTCAAGTCCCTTAAGAAATAAGCTCAGCTACCAATTTCCCTCTCTTCGAATCAGTAACAGCAGAACCAGCCACACACCTCTCCAGAGCAACAAGCGTACAAGCAGAAGGGAAAAATCCCTGCTTCATTGAAACCCTTGCTTGTCACATCTTCTCATGATTTTAAACACATAGCCTTTGTCATCCATGGAACATCCAGTCACAAGAACAAGCACATCAATCATCTAAGTCAACACAAAATAGCAACTCAAAATCAGAACATCATATATAGCAGAACCATCTTAATCATTTTACTCCAAAACCAGTATACGCAGCAACAAACGGCTTGGAAGCATAGAGAGCTTGGGTCTCCTCTTTGCTAATTAACCTCTCCCTTGCTTTATTCTCACTGATCGTTCAACCTGGTAGCAAGCAGTTTCTGACATTCAGCAGCCTTCTTGTCTGAGACCCTGGCGCGCTTCCTTTGGAGTGTGAATGGTGTTGGAATCCTCGGGATTTACTTACTTCCTTCCCTGTAAGTGTAAATTAACCAAAGAACTTTTTTGTCATTTCAGAATCACCACAAATTCATTTCTTCCTCTTATTTATTACTCCAAACCTATAGGCATTTAACCAGAATGCCCAAAATGTTTCTTACGTCCCATAAAGGGGCAAATGATGCATACCTGCCCACCATTGACAAGTCACCTGAGTCATGGCTTTCTCCAAGGAAATGTACAGAAAGAAATTATATTGAACACACAGCTGTGACGGAATCCCACATCGGAAAGGAAGGAGAAGGTCTTGGGCCATATATACAGGGGTGCTGCACAGTCGACGACGAGGGCGTCGTCGGATTCGGTGGGGGAGAATGTGACGGAATCCCACATCGGAAAGGAAGGAGAAGGTCTTGGGCCATATATACAGGGGTGCCAACAGCAGTCTCACTTGGGCAAGAAAGTGCACTCCAGCTAGCTAAAAGATTTTGTTATCTAGCATTTGATGCCTAACCTAGCTACATGAACCGAGCAGACCAATTTATCAAGGACTGAAACTCCAAAATTACTTGGAAAGGCAATAGAAAGAAAAAAAAAAAACAAAAAGGCAGTAATGATGAGGTTCTTAATGTTTCCAGGACCGTAACAGTCCAACGTAAAATTAGTCAAGAGATACGTAAGATAGAAATAGTAGCAGATTTCGTGGTAAAGATTCTGCGGTATCTGTTGAGAATGAGATACTTGCGGACATCATCGTCCTTGCTTAGGTTGGCAACGAAACTTGGAATCCCACTTTTGGACCTATCATCCTAGGCTTTTCAAATACAAAATCAAAACACCAGCTCAATAAATTTCCATCCCTGCAAAACAGTAAACAAACCACACCCACACACACACACACACGACCAGGAGTGATCAATTCCTGTTTCATTGGAAACCCTTTGCTTGCTTGCCACATCCTCCCATGATTTTGAACACTGTCCTCCGAACAACTCATATTCAGCATGCAATCAAAAGCAGACAAATGGTTCAACAAACCATATATAGCCAATCCAACATCAAAACACGCACATACATGCGTAAAAGGAATCACACCTCTCGAAGAGAGGACCCCTCCTGTTAGCAAGGCCCCCGCTGCAGAATCAAATATTCCTTTTCATTAGTTTTATTCCCTGATTTCTATACTTCTTAAAAAGTTTTGACGGTTTTATCTTGCATCAATTTGGGTTTTTCTCCTTGGAGGAGGGGAGATACAGTAGTCCTTGTAGGTATGCGCGACCCAAAGCATTAACACAGCCTTTAAAGTAAAGCATTAGTTGGTGGGTTTATTAAGCAGAAAGATATAGATATAGAAGGGTAGAGAACGAGAGCGTGCATCAATTCACGACGGGAATTCCTCTTGTAATTTTTAATTACTTTCAACTTTCACAAAAAAAAAAAAGAAAAAAGAATCCGGCAAAAATTCACCAAAGGAGGAGTTACTACGGAATCTATAAATTTTTTAACTTCGGGGGGCACGCCTAGCGCCAACCATCTGAATTCTTTTTTTTGTTTCATATCCGGAATCGGGAACTTTGCCCATTGGTTATGCCAATTATCTAAATTCTGATCGCTATATAAGACCTTCAGCCGAAGCCGTACGTCTATATAACCTCTCCTTTTTAACTTATCAAAAAATAGCATCAAAAAAAAAAAATTATCACAAAAAAGTTTTTCAGGCTAGACTGAGAGAATCGGGACGCAGCTTGCTAATTAGTTGCATTACATCGAAGCAACACGTACGGAACCGGGAGGTATATTGAATTCCCTTAAATCTTTCCCCATATCCCCATTTTTTTTGACAAATCTGGTAAATTTTGCTGATTGGATCAGAATTCTTTGACAAATTATGATATTTTTTTTTCAGGTCAGTAGGTGCTTGGACTTTGCACCATGTTATCTTTTTTGATAATCCAACTTGCTCGCAGAGAGGAGAGGTGGCGGCAATGCTCGCTTGCGATGGTTACGCACGAGGAAGTGTGCTTTTCTTCTTCTTGTTTTCACTCTCTCTCTTTTTTTTTTTTAAAGTGTGTTTCTCATTGATTGATAGTACATAATAATAATAATATTGCCATCTCGAGAAAAAAAAAAAAGAAAAGGATATATAATATTGTGTGTCTGGGTCTGTTTTTTGGGTTGATCGTCTAAGGTAAATTTGCTTGCTTTGGTCGTGCAGTTACTGATAAAGGATAAGCCTGACAACATGAACGACACGCCTCAAAAATTGGCAGAAAATAAATGCGATGCTATGTTTGAATGTGAGTTAGCTTTATTATTGTTATTTTTTTCTCAAGAAATAATTGTTCTTCTTCTTTTCATTCTAAGCTTGGAAACATCAATTTTTCAGTAGATGTTTTTTTTTATATATAATTTTTGTGTAATGATTAAGGAGTTTGTAACGGAATAGTGTATAACAAAATAGGCTCTGTTTATTTTTTTGCTTTTCCTTTTATGTTATGAGAATTTTTTTTAAAAAATTGTTTTTTCTTTTCAGTTTTTAAGAGAACCATGAGGATAACGTCCAAAGTCCATGGTGACATCCCACAAAGAAGCCAGCCCACGAGTAAACTGTCGGAGATTGAGAACGTTTTATGAGACCGTAAGTATTGTTTACTATTTATGATTGTTTGGTACGTTTTATATATTCTTTATATACTACTTGGTAAAATGCAGGTTCAGATTTAATGACATTCAACACCTTTTACTTAAGCTTGTAGAAATTTTTGTTCTGTTTCACTTTCAATCCAAGCTAAGTTTGTAAGATGAGAAGTTAAGAGATAAATTTAAGATTTTAAATATTTAGTCGGAATCCAAACCTTTTTTGGAAAGGATTTGATTATTGTGAATAAGAATTATGATGGGTTATTGGTTTCATTAGCTTCTATAGCACATAAATTTATAATAATGTTGTTTTGTTGTCCTTTGGCTGTCTACAGATGCTGATGTTCGAGGAGAGTATGTTGCTCTTATGAATCGTCTTAGATGTCACGGTAATAATTGATTGACTTATTCAATTTAACTTTAGTAGGATGTTCTTTTGCATGTATTTTTTTTTTTTTAGCTTGAAGAGAATAAATAAGTAAAATTCAAAGCTGATTAGGTTTTTACTAATTAATAATAATTATGTGGGGTGGGGAGGGGAGGGGAGGGGAGGGGAGTGGGGTGAAGCTTATAGTTACGCAGGTCCGCATGCTTGAGGTTATTCTCTGTGTTTTGAGCTTTTTTTATTACAATTTGGAGGATTTATAAAATTTTGTGCTAGTATAATTAATTTAAACTTGTTGAAAACTCTTGTTGGTATTAATAATTCCTTTCCTTTATGTGCAGGGTTTGAGCTGGTCTGAAATCATTAGAATATACTCCTCTCTTATTTCTAAGAGAAAAAGGAAGAAAAAGACAGACCTCCATTCCTGAATGGTTAAATGAGTTTGGGAATATACATTGTGATCCATTTCGCAGGCAATTTCCGCCATCTGAGCTGATTTCTTCTCAATTCTTATAACATTAATCTCCCACATAGAAAAAAATCTATATTACTCAAGTTATCTACTTAATATAATATAATCAATTAAGAATTTCTTCTTCCCTTATTAGGAAAATATATTTCTTTATTTTCTTATTTCAAAAGACTTACAATTTGATATAATATATTAAATAAACATGCCAATTGATACATCTTGAGCATCATGAAATTTTTTTCTTCCATATATCATTTTTAAAAACTAATGGAGGTGTATATTGGATGATGAAAAGGTATTACAACGTTCAATCAAAGAGTCTCTCGAGGGAAAAATAACAAAATAGGCTAAACAATCATAAATTAGAAAAAGCGCAACAATAAAGATATATTCTAAAGTTGCAGGACACATATAATGGTGCTTTGGAAGTGTTCAAGGTCGCCCTTTTAAATTCCTCCTCCTGTTCACCTCCATGTAAGTCGCCAGAGTAGTCTGTCCTACTCACAGAAAACACCTTACTCACATTGCCTTCTTTTCTTGTGCTTTTGTAACCCTCTTTCCATAGGTCGAATATAATAGTTTTTGGGCACTGAAAAACTGCAGACTGTGGAGGATTGATGGGCGGCAAGCCTTGAAACGATAACGTATTGAATTATTATAAGACCTGAGGGGAAAAAAGACCGTAAATATTAGAACGTCCTCACAGCATGAAATTGGTCCGTTTAGTATTGTTGAAAGGGCATTGCAGAAGTAAGCCAATGCTTTCACTAGGAAAATCGCAAACAACTGAAGGAGACTAAAAGTACTATCACTGAATCCGTTTAATGATGGGAATAAATTAGCAAGACCCAAGTTGTTAATTGGTTGAACACTTTCAGTTTCACGAGCCCAATTCGAACAAAAGATTGTAAGTTCTTCATACGACATATATATTTCTAAAAATCTTCTTCCAATAAGCCATAACTAAGCATAAAAAGAAAACTGAGAAATTTTTTTACACATGGCATATGGAAATTGATTAGAATTACCTTTTGATGTCTAAAATAATACGAAAACTGAGAATTTTGTTCTTTCTTGTTTTTTTTTTTTCAGAGAAAACAAGTGTGGCGATCGGTAAACAAAAAGGAGAGAGGGTTGAGTGAAAAATGAGATAAAACTAAGAGTTTGTTTGATGGATTTGTAATTGGGCTTTTTATAGTGATGGATTTATGAAATTAAATTGGACTTGGTATGGTTTGTAGAAGTTTGGGCTTGACATGCTTCAGGCTAATAATTTAAGACTTGGGCTCAATTGTTACTTTTACTGGAAGTTTAATTTTTTTTGGTTTCCCTCCCGGTATCCGGAGCTTTGCCCCGACTAATCCGGTCGACCCGCGTCGCGCACCTGGGTATGGTGGGTGAGTCTCCCAATGGGGATTTTCTGTGTACACGAAGACTCGAACCCGAGACCTTGCTTAAGCAGAACCAAGTCGCTTACCACTTGGACCAACCCCACATTGGTTTTAGTAGAAGTTTAATGGCTCAATTGTTACTTTTACTAGAATTTTAATTTTAAACACATTTAATTTTTGCTGGTGGCTCAATTGTTACTTTTACTGGAATTTTAATTTTAAACACATTTAATTTTTACTGGTTGATCCTCGAGGTTAACTCGGTCGAACCTCTCAACTCCACCTGTGAACTTTTCTTGGTCAATAGCGGGCCGCGATTAATAACCTTGCTCATGTGTCAAGACAGCCCAAATAGTTTTTTTGGGCTTTAATGATGCTTGTGGGCTGCTTGGGTTTGGTGGCTCGATCCACAAAATCAAAATTGAAATGGAGAAATGAGATTTGGCGCTCAAACGTAATACCTTCCACCCTAGCTAATAAGATCGAGAGGAAGAGAAGAAAGGAGAAGTAGGAGGAGAAGATCTCGAGGCAGAGAGAAGGAGTAAGAGAAGACAAGAGAGAAAAAAAAGGGAAAAAAAAGAAAAATAAATACAACGAAGTTCTAAAGGAAAGAGAAGTAAAAGAAAAGAAGCGATAGTAAGAGAATGAATTTTTATGTGAATTTGTGAATGGAAAGAGAAGTAAAAGAAAAGAAGCGGTAGTAAGAGAATGAATTTTTATGTGAATTTGTGAATCTTTTTTACTTTTTGAAATTTACTTGAATTTGATTTTAATGTGTATAGGGTCTCTTCTCTTTGTAAATAGAAGAAGACGATGTTAGGCGTTCAAGTATGACTAATTATACTACATTGGATGAAAAGAGACCAAGTGAGTAAAATATAAATATAATGGACCCATGTATCCATTGCCTTAAGGTTTTTTTGTTACTATATGGTGCCCTACCCTACAAATATAGAACTCACTCAGGCCTCCCTTGTTTTCTTCCCGATTTTCGGGCTACACCTGGCGCTAACAATGGTGATCGATATGGACTAGCGACGTGGTTTACCCTATGGTTGTTACCCCCACGTAGAGCGAGTTCGAGACTCCAGATTCAGGCCCAGGTGTGGAGTTGTAAGGCGTGACTCTTGAAAACCTAAGAGATTAGCAGACGCGTGCTCCTAAGAACGGGCTTGGTGTTGTGGAGTGGGCTCTTGAGGATGTTGTAGAGGATGCTTATGTTGTAGGAGGTATAGGCCTAAGCCTGATGTGGAAGAAACTCACACTTAAAGGGAGATTGTTGGGTGTTCAAATATGAGTAATTGTCCCACATCGGATAAAAAGAGACCAAGTGAGTGAAATATAAATGGAATGGACCCTGTATCCAATGCCTTAAGATTTTGGGTTACCATATGGTGTCCTAACCCACGAATATGGATCTCACTTGGGCCTTTCCGGCTACTTTTGGCACTAACAAGAGAAGGAGAAGGAAGAAGAAGAAGAAGAGTAGATCGAGATATTCTGTTAATCCTAAAATCTAGCACGGTTTTTGTACCTATTTGGTTGGCTTGCTTGTTATATCAGGATCCTATTTGTTGTTTGGACGGACTGCGGACAGTGGACCTTTTAATTATGATTATTGGCTCTTGATGGTTATTGGCATTAATTGCTTGCTGCTTCCATAGGTTTGTCACCGAATTGAAGAAAGTTGGAGAAGCTTATTTGAGAAGCAACAATACCAAGGTGGAAAACGTCAGCTATGGGGAATCTTTCAAAACCATCTTCAATAACAAACTAGTATAGGCTCAATGCTTGCTATTAGGATTTATCCGATTGGTTTTTCAATTGTTTATTGATCACGTTAAATTTTTTGATAATCTAATAGTCGGTTGTAGGGGAAAAGAAAAGTTCAAGGTTTATCTACAGGGTGGAATTGGGGTTGAGAAGCCGCAAAGAATTGAGAATCTATATTTTCCTTACGGTTTATTGTATAATTTAAATCATGTATTCAAAAATTTTAAGTGTTAAATATCTTATTATTATTGTATTGTAATATGAACTCTATCCTCTAATATCCAACACTCTTAGCAAGGCACTTAATGACTGAGAATCATTATGGCAGGAAAAGTGCCATTACAAGATATAATAAACAAGTATCAAGATGTCTTTTGATATTTTCCCTAGTTTTGTGAACTGATGTAACATAACTAAACCAACTCTTCACTAACACAAAAAGAAAATCATCATCACTTCTTTAGTGAACAGTTTTAGTTGCTGCTGTTTAGAAATCCTAAGTGTGTCAACTACTTTACATTAAAATGTATAAGAACAGAGCTACCCCGAAGATTTGTAAAATTTGTACAACATAATCCAATCGATAATGTTTAGACACGCACAACAAATTTAACAAATCTAAAAACCTGGTAAATCCATGCAAGCCAGGTGGCCATATTCAATTAGCCACCCGACTTGTAATGGTCAAACCATTACACCCCATCACAATATTCTGCAGTTACAATTTGATGATGTTAGAGATGCATACTTTTTTTTTTAGATTAACTAATAAATGCAACGTTTTTATGATGCTATAAGTGTGTTGCGATAAAATTTTAATTCTATTAGTATCGTAAAAAAAAAAAAAGTTATGTTGGGAGAAAACTCTGTGCTTTTAAAACATAATAGATATAAAGTTAAGAGATAAATTTAAGATTTTAAATATTAAATCGAGATCAAAGCTGTAACGACCCGGGTAAAATTTTTATAAATTTTACCGAGTCGTTTGACTTTTACGGTGGGTAATGAAGTTTTACCGTTGTTAAACAAGAATGATCCGAGAAGTTTATGCAGCTATCCGAACCTCGGTTTGCAATTTCGGGACTTGCACAACGCTCAGAAAAAAATTAAATTGGATTTTCTGAGCCTAAGTTGTATTTTCGGAACCGGGACGAATTTTGGAAAGACAAAAATACCCCTGTGATGTTAACGGATCAAAAGTCGAACATGATGGTATTTTGGTCCATTCTCGGACCAATAATGCTGCCGGCACCGAGCCGTGATATTTTTCTCTCCCGGGCCAGCATCCTTGTCTTTTTCTGCTTTTTCTTCTTTTCCTACTCTCTTTTCCTTTTTTTTTTTCTTCTTTTCCTTTTTATTTTCTTTTTCCTCACATTTTCTTTTTCTTCCCAAATCTTTCTTCTCTCACGATTCTTCTTCTCCTTCCCTGTGCTTGATTTTTTTTCCTCCCAGATTTTTCTTCCTTCACTTCCAGATTTTTTTTCCCTCCCCTTATCTTCTTCATTCCTTCTTCTCCTATAAATCCCCCGCCTCTCCTCCCTTTGCTGCCGTCGCCACGCCCTCCTTCCCTGCAGCAAGGCGCTGCCACCTTCCCCCTCTCTCCTTCCTCTGCCTTCTTTCCTCTTCTCCACCGAGCCACCACCAACCACATGTGAACCACCGGCCCGACACCACCACCTTCTCTCTCCCTCGCGCCCTCGCTCACGCTGTCCTCCTCCTCGCACTGGCATCACGCCTCGCGACCACCACCGAGGTCTGAGCTCGAGCCACCGCCTTGCACAGAGGACCGATCCTCCCTTCTTCCTCTGCAACTCCACCGGTTGGGTAAGCCACCGCCGCTGTACCCTTTTTCCTCTCCTCAGTTCCTGGTGCGCCGCCTTCTCCTTGAATCCATCGATCGCGTCATCTTTGCTCCTCTTCTCCTGCTCTGGTCACCGCCCTACTCAGTCGCGCTGCCGATCCCAGCCTCTCTCTTCTCTGTTTTCTCGCCGCCCACAAGTCTCCGCCGTATCTCCTTAATCGCGCCGCCGTCGGGGTAAGTTGCTGCCGCCTAATTAATCCTCTGTGATTGATGCTGGGTTAATTAAGACACTCTTGGATTGATGTATGCCGATCGAATTGGAACTGATTTTGGCTTGCTTGGATTTTTGTTGGTGGATATGGGTTGATTGGGGATTGCTGTGATGCCGTTAATGGTGGTTCTATGGCTGTGGGTTGTGGTGTTTTGGGTTGTCGGCGTGGTGGTACGGTGTTGGTGTTTTGTTGGATGATTGACGAACAGTAACAGTGGAGCAATGGGCTGTTGTGAACAGTAATTACGGGAACAGTGCTGGCCGGAATCCGGCAGTCTCGGGATTTTTCCGGCGATGTCTCGGGTATTTTCCGGTGAACCCGAAAATGGACTTTGGGTAATTATCGGACCGTATGGACTACCTATGACCCATTAACGGACCCTAAACTATATTAACGGACTCAGACTTTAAAACGGCTTTAATTAACCGGATGATTTAATTTAATTAAATAAATACTAATTTATGATTTTATGCTTAACTTTATGTTTTATTAAATTTTTCGAGTGGGCTATTAAGAAGGCCCATTGTGTTTATTTTCTCGGTTTTATTTAATTTACGTTCTACTTAGGCTAATAATAATAAAAGGTCCGGATTTATATATCACGAGCGACTAAAGGGCCGGAATATCGGCTTGAATGCTCGATTTTAGTTTTAATTTAAAAAATTAAGTATGATTAGTATATCGGTAGAGGACATATAACCGGTTCATTTCCAAGTAATTGGAAAGAATGATTTCATAAGAAAAATTATGGAAATAATAAAAAGTGGACACGGAATAGACAAGTCGTCTAATAAATACTAAAACCGGCATCATGCATGATCATCCTTGTTTGTGCATTATAAGTGATTTCTGTTGTTATAAATATAAGGATATCGAAGCTTGACTAGATAACAGCTTCTGAGGACTGTCAGGTGAGGATATAAACTTATAAACTTCGGTATGCTGCCCGTGAAACCCGGTTGTCTGTTTGACTGTTATTTATATGTTATCTTGCCATACTTGTCATGTTATTGCTGGCTATTATTGTGATTATTGTTATACGCTTGATGACTACTGTGGTCTAGTTGCTGAGCTTTGTGACATTGATATGATTATTGTGAGGTTCGTATGAGATATGTGGTATTGGTTCGGTCAATGGCAGTGACCCGGTATTGTGACTTTGTGATTGAATTCCCAGAAGAGCTATGAGGCTGAGAGCCTGCTCGGGAAAGAGAGTATGATGAGTTACTGTTGGACAAGTGGAACAAAAAATAATAATAAACAGTGATAATAACATCTAGACATCTAGGTTGTCACGTGACAGGTATTGGTACAGCCAGATGGTAGTCGCCTTGTGATTGTGATTTGATAGGGAGGACTGCGGGACTCCCGGCTGAGGACTGCGGGACTCGGTTGATTTGTTATAGGAAGGACTGTGGGACTTCCGCCGAGGACTGCGGGACTCGGTTATTGTGATACTTTGTGATTTGAGATGTTTTTGGATTAACGGGGAGTACCCTGGGGTTAGCTACCCTGGCTACCAGGCACGGCCAATTCTTATTACGTGACAGGGCCCTAATAATAAAATTGGTAAGTCTATCGGCAACAGTCAGTGAGTTTATAAGACTAGCTTAACCATGAGAGGTCTAACGTATAGTGAGTTCATGTAAGCTGATACCGATACTATGTTTATTGTTTCTGTGTTGGCTTGGGTGTATTTGCGGTTGCTTGTATACTGCGGTATATTTGTTTATCGGTGAGACAGTGGTTGGTCTCACCCCATACCGAAGGCTGTGGCGTTACCTCAGACAGGACTCGGATCCAATTGCTTGCATTAAGTCTTGCATAAGGTGTTATTCTAATGCTTCCGTTGTGCTGATGTTGATATCCCCGTGTCAGGAGACGGGATTGTGATTTTGACTATTTGCTACTTTTACTATTATGTGCTCATACTTTTATGATATGATGGCCACGTGGTGACACTGTTTGCTGTAGTTATTGTTTGTTGAGTAAATTTGGGTCGGGGTATTTCAAAAGCCTTTTTCACTAAAAGGATTTGATTCTTTTGAATTAGACCTATGATCGGTTACTATTTGATTACATAAATTTATAATAATTTTTTCTGTCCTTTTGCAGTCCACTGACACTGATACTCGAAGAGATTATGCTGCTCTTATGTTTCGTCTCAAATGTCATGGTAATAATTGATTGATTTATTCGATATATCTCTAGTAGGATGTTTTTTTGCTTCTTTTTTTTTGTTTAGACAGAAAAAAATCAAATAATTAAACTAATAATAATAATAATAATAATAATAATAATAATAATAATAATAATATCGTGAGGAGAGGGGACTGGGGAGTTAAGGTAATAGTTCTACGCAGGTTTTCATGCTTGAGTTTTTTCTCTGTTTTAATGTGCTTATTTTATTATAATACAATTTGTAGGATTCATAAAACTTTGTGCTATTATAATTAATTTAAAACTTATCTAAAACTCTTGCTCGTACTAATAATTTCTTTCCTTTATGTGCAGGGTTTGAACTTAGATGAGTTCGGTAGTATTTTGATGCAAAGTTTCGTTATCTGTTGAACCATATACGTTTTGATACACCATTTACTGCCATTTGAATTGAATTTCTCTCAATTCCTATAACATTAATCCCCCATAAAGAAAAATCCACATCACTCAATTATATATTTGGTATAACATAATCAATTAAAAATTCCCTCTTCCATTATTAGGATAATAAATTTATTTATTCTCAAAAAATAATAAATTTATTTAAAATTATCATTTTAAAAGACCCCAATTAAATATAATGTATTAAGTAGATACGAGGGATTTTAGAAATTTTATGGTGGGGTGTTTTGTCATTTGTCACTAATAAGCAAAACTAGTAAGAAATCAAAGGCTATTAGGGGTGTTTATTCTTCCTTATCTTTTATTCTTTTTCTTGCGGCTTAATGAACCATCCAACCCTACAATTGGCACCCACTTCAAATTTGGCCCTCCAATTTTCTTTTCTTCTGATTTTATATAATAATGTAATCGGAATTGTGTAATAATCATAAGCCACAATACGTGTCCGCAAATAAAATAAGACAGTCACGTACACGTAAACACTAAACACCGCCTCTAGACTCAATAACCAGTATAGTAAAAATCATTATCAAACATTTTCGGATAATTTTGAGGATTAAAGCTTTTATCATTATCAATGATGGTAAAAATCATAGTTCTTTAATTTCCCATGAAAATATTTCATTATGAAAAATATACATTATACATGTTTTAAAAATTTAATAAGTTCAAGTCTCAAAAGTCATATTAGGGTTTTCTCTTTTCTCTTTTTCTCTTGGAGAAAAACCTTAAATCTACAATTTGGGGCTGCCGCCGACTTTCTTCCGGCGGTGAGCCCCCACCAAAATTTCTTTCAACTTGTTTGTTTTTGTTTTTAGTTTCGTTGGTTTACTCCCACTTTTTGTGGGTTTTGTCTCACATTTTGTGAGTTGTTTTCTCTCCTTCTGGAGTTTTCTCTTCTTTTTTGGTGTTTCAAAGAAGTCTATAGGAGCCAAAGTTTATGAAGGAAGATTCGATTTGAAGAACGATTCTACCAACAAAGGGATATTTTCCCCTACAGGTATTGCTCAAATTTACCTGCTAGCATGGTGGTTGCTGCACAGACCCTACTGGATCTGAATCTGATGCTCGCGAGAGTAGAGTCGCGAGTGGTGTGCCTTTGTAAATCCTCTATTGAAGGAGATAAATCACGTTTTGTATTTTACGTAGTAGATTAAGAAGAATTCTTCTGTTGGATTTTTCTTATGCTTTTGCTATATTAGATCTTCAACTACGTAATTTCAAATCTTTAGATCTGTTTATATGGATGAGGAATGCTCCTTTTCTCAAATTTTTTTTTAATAAGTTCAAATAAAAAAAAGTTGGAATCAATCCATTTTGTATTTTATGTTTAACCAATCTTTTCCCGCAAAATTCTATATACTTCCTTGTTCCTCCTATTAAGTAAGAACTTTCATTTTTCCTATCTCTTATTAAAAATTTGGAAAATCTTTTCAAGAATCGAAAATTCAATTATAGCTGTTAAATGAAAACGTAGGAGTAAATCTAATTAGAAGTTACTTGCATTTTGATTGACGCTTAATAATATTATATCATCTTATCAATTTATTTTTCACTCATCTAAATATAATTAATAAATTACTAGGGAGGATATGAATCTATTTTTGATGGAATGTTATGGGTGAAACAATATAATAATTATACCCAAAAAAAAGTTCCAAATGTGACATACACACTAGGCC
Source organism: Turnera subulata (assembly GCA_028386065.3). Lineage (NCBI taxonomy): Eukaryota > Viridiplantae > Streptophyta > Magnoliopsida > Malpighiales > Passifloraceae > Turnera > Turnera subulata. Next base: position 38,061 of record JAKUCV010001246.1, on the reverse strand, counting down.
TTCAATAGACGAATCTACTGGAAATTATTTTTTTTCAAAATGGACTCCAATTGAGACTTAAAACAACAAGCCCACAGTGACAAGTGACAAGCCCAAACACACCGACTTTTCCCTCAAGTCGGTTGCAACTTGCATGTAACATGACCTTTCTCTAGATGAGCAGATTCATCTTTTTCTGACTTTTTGCTCAAAATTTCTTTATATAAAAATTTAACACAAACCTAAACCCTAACCCTGGACGATAAAAACACCCTAACCCGAGAAGATAAGAAGTTAAGAAACCTAGCTAGTTCCAATTAGTACACCAGAATGGATCCAGAGATAGCGAAGACCCAGGAGGAGCGCAGGAGGATGGAGCAGGAGCTCGCATCCCTCAGTTCAGTCACCTTCGATCGCGATCTCTACGGCGGCACCGACCGCGCCGGCCTCGTCGATTCCATCCCGGCGAACGACGAGGAAGAGCCGGACGTCCATGACAACGAGGTCGCGAGGAGGCTCGCCTCCTACACCGCCCCGAAATCGATCTTCAAAGATATGCCGCGAGGCGGCGACGAGAGCGAGGAGGTCAACGGGACGCAGAAGTCGTCCCGCATCATCGACCGCGAGGACGACTACAGGCGGCGGAGGCTGAACCGGGTTATTTCGCCGGAGAGGCACGATCCTTTTGCCGCGGGGGAGAAGACGCCCGACCCGTCGGTCAGGACTTATGGGGATGTGATGAGGGAGACGGCGCTGGAGAAGGAGAAGGAGGAGACTCTGAGGGCGATTGCGAAGAAGAAGAGGGAGGAAGAGGAGGCTGGAAAGGGGAAGGAGAGCGTCAAGGAGCCTGCTGCTGCCTCTGCTGCTCCGGCGAAGAGGAGGAACAGGTGGGACCAGTCGCAGGACGATGAAGGGGCGGCGAAGAAGGCTAAAACGGCGTCTGATTGGGACTTACCCGATGCTACTCCTGGTATTGGGAGATGGGATGCGACTCCCACTCCTGGGAGAGTGGGCGATGCTACGCCCTCTTTGAGCAGAAGGAATAGATGGGACGAGACTCCCACTCCCGGGCGGGTGGTCGATTCGGATGCCACTCCGGCAGCTGGGGCGACTCCGGGTGCTACTCCGTTAGGTGTTGCTTGGGATGCTACTCCGAAGGGATTGGTAACACCTACTCCTAAAAGGCAGAGGTCGAGGTGGGATGAGACGCCCGCTACTATGGGGAGTGCTACTCCTGTGGCTGGGGTTACTCCTGTTGCAGGTTCCTATACTCCCGGCGTTACTCCGCTTGGTGGAAGTGATTTGGCCACCCCTACGCCGAGTAACATTGCACTGCGGGGTCCAATGACACCGGAGCAGTATAATTTGCTGAGGTGGGAGAAGGATATCGAGGAGAGAAACAGGCCATTGACGGATGAGGAGCTGGATGCCATGTTTCCTCAGGAAGGGTACAAGATTTTGGAGCCACCTGCTTCGTATGTGCCCATTAGGACGCCTGCTAGGAAGCTTTTGGCTACACCAACCCCGATGGGGACTCCACTTTATGCTATTCCTGAGGAGAACAGGGGGCAGCAGTTTGATGTGCCGAAGGAGATGGGCGGTGGTCTGCCATTTATGAAGCCGGAAGATTACCAGTATTTTGGGGTTTTGTTGAATGAAGAGGAAGAGGAGGAATTGTCTCCAGATGAGCAGAAGGAGAGGAAGATTATGAAGCTCTTATTGAAGGTGAAGAATGGGACACCACCGCAGAGGAAGACTGCTCTGAGGCAGTTAACCGATAAGGCTAGAGAATTTGGTGCTGGGCCATTGTTCAACCGGATCTTGCCACTGCTTATGCAGCCTACCCTGGAGGATCAAGAGAGGCATCTGCTGGTGAAGGTAATTGATAGGGTTTTGTATAAACTGGATGAGTTAGTTAGGCCATATGTGCACAAGATTCTTGTTGTGATTGAGCCATTGTTGATTGATGAGGATTATTATGCACGTGTGGAAGGAAGAGAAATTATCTCTAATTTAAGTAAAGCTGCTGGTTTGGCCACTATGATCGCTGCTATGCGTCCAGATATTGATAACATTGATGAGTACGTTAGGAATACCACTGCTAGAGCTTTCAGTGTTGTAGCTTCTGCCCTTGGCATACCTGCGCTCTTGCCTTTCTTGAAAGCTGTGTGTCAGAGTAAGAAGTCATGGCAAGCTCGTCATACTGGTATCAAGATTGTTCAGCAGATTGCCATCTTGATTGGTTGTGCTGTGCTTCCTCATTTGAAGTCTCTAGTGGAAATCATTGAACATGGTCTCAATGATGAAAACCAGAAGGTCAGGACTATCACTGCTTTGTCCTTAGCTGCTCTGGCTGAGGCTGCTGCCCCTTACGGTATTGAAAGTTTTGACTCTGTCTTGAAGCCATTGTGGAAGGGTATTCGGTCACACCGTGGCAAGGTCCTGGCTGCCTTCTTGAAGGCTATTGGTTTTATTATTCCTCTGATGGATGCTATGTATGCCAGTTACTATACCAAGGAAGTGATGTTTATTTTGATTCGTGAGTTTCAATCTCCTGATGAAGAAATGAAGAAGATTGTACTGAAAGTGGTCAAGCAGTGTGTCAGTACTGAGGGTGTAGAGGCAGATTATATCCGTAGTGATATTCTTCCCGAGTTCTTTAAGAATTTCTGGGTTAGGAGGATGGCATTGGATAGGAGAAACTACAAGCAGCTTGTGGAAACAACTGTGGAGATGGCCAACAAGGTTGGCGTGAAAGATATTGTTGGGAGAGTTGTGGAGGACCTCAAAGATGAGAGTGAACCATATAGGCGCATGGTTATGGAAACTATTGAGAAAGTGGTTGCGAACTTGGGTGCATCTGATATCGATGCTAGATTGGAAGAGCTTTTGATTGATGGTATTCTTTATGCTTTTCAAGAGCAAACTAGTGATGATGCCAATGTGATGCTCAATGGGTTTGGTGCAGTTGTGAATGCCCTAGGTCAGAGAGTGAAACCTTACCTCCCCCAGATTTGTGGTACCATAAAGTGGCGCTTGAACAACAAGAGTGCCAAAGTGAGACAACAAGCGGCAGATCTTATCTCCAGGATTGCTGTTGTAATGAAGCAATGTCATGAGGAACAGCTGATGGGCCATTTGGGTGTTGTTTTGTATGAGTATCTGGGAGAAGAATATCCTGAAGTTCTCGGATCAATTCTTGGAGCTCTAAAAGCCATTGTCAATGTCATTGGTATGACCAAGATGACTCCTCCTATCAAAGATTTGCTTCCCAGGTTGACACCAATATTGAAGAATAGGCACGAGAAAGTCCAGGAAAACTGTATTGATCTTGTTGGCCGTATTGCTGATCGTGGAGCTGAGTTTGTTCCAGCTAGGGAGTGGATGAGGATATGTTTTGAGCTTTTGGAGATGCTGAAGGCCCACAAGAAGGGTATTAGGCGTGCTACTGTGAACACTTTTGGTTATATAGCTAAAGCCATTGGCCCTCAGGATGTCCTGGCAACTCTTTTGAACAATCTCAAGGTCCAGGAGCGCCAGAACCGTGTTTGCACAACTGTAGCAATTGCTATAGTTGCAGAGACTTGTTCACCTTTCACGGTCCTTCCTGCCCTTATGAATGAATATCGTGTTCCGGAGCTCAATGTGCAGAATGGTGTCTTGAAATCCCTTTCTTTCCTATTTGAGTACATTGGTGAAATGGGTAAAGACTACATCTATGCTGTGACTCCATTGCTCGAAGATGCTCTTATGGACAGAGACTTGGTCCACAGGCAGACTGCAGCTTCTGCTGTCAAACATATGGCACTGGGAGTTGCTGGATTGGGTTGCGAGGATGCTTTAGTCCATTTGCTGAACTATGTGTGGCCAAACATATTTGAGACTTCCCCTCACGTGATAAATGCTGTGATGGAAGCCATTGAAGGGATGAGGGTGGCCTTGGGTGCTGCTGTTGTCTTAAACTACTGTCTTCAGGGCCTGTTCCATCCTGCACGGAAGGTCAGGGAAGTGTATTGGAAAATCTACAATTCGCTCTACATTGGAGCACAGGATGCTCTTGTAGCTGCTTATCCTACACTGGAGGACGAGGGGAAAAACGTCTACTGCAGGCCTGAGTTGGTGATGTTTGTATAAAGTGCGCTCTTAGTCTGCAACCGAAGATGATGTTGTATACAAAAAACGTAAGCCTTTTTTTTCTCCCTGGCCTTGTGCTTGTTAGATTGGGTTGCGTGTCTTTCCATAATTGGTTGCCATTTGAACAATATTGTTCCTTATTCATTTTTTCTTTCTTTTCTTCTGTGTTCCAGCTTCCTTATGTGGGTTTTGCTTGGTAAACAGTAAGTGCTAGAGGTGGTTCTGTTTGTGGTCTTAGTTGATTCAAGCGCTCTTGTGCTTGATGTTACACTCCCTTTAAACAATGATTGCGAGATGATGCCAATGCTGTGCTATGTTATGCTTGAGAAACATTGAGCTTCTTACTTTATTTTCGTTTTTTCTGTCTATCAGACTTCCACTGGTGACTAGCGAATGCAATTCAGTTCCCATCTGCCTTCTGCGTGATAGGGATTTCGCATTGGAAACAATACTTGTGTGATGATGCTAATGCTGTGCTATTTTTTTTCTCAAAAAAAAAAAGTTGACCTTGCTTCATTTCTATTTTTCTGTCTTATCAGACTTCCACTGGGTGGTGACTAGCGAACGCAATTCAGTTCCCATCTGCTTTGAGCTGAATGGGAATGCGAGAAACCTGATGATGCGTAGTGGGTGCATAGCAATGCTTACGGAATATAGGCTCAAATGCATGAGTAGCTTAACTGTGTTTGGTTTTGTTTTCTGCGTTGTATAAATATTAATGACTTTTCAAGCGCTCTTGTGCTTGATGCTACACTCCCATAAACTTCGTTGGGATAATGCTTGTCTGATGATGCTAATGCTGTGCTATGTTTTTCCAGAAAAAAATTGATCTTCTTACTTTATTTTCCATTTCTTTTTCTGTCTATCAGACTGCCCATTGGTGACTGGTGAATGCAATTCAGTTCCTATCTGCCTTCAGCTTGACGAGGATACGCCAAACAGATGCCCATGGGCGCATTGCTATGCTTATAGCCTATGCATTTTCATATTTAGTGTATTAGCCTCTTTTATATTTTGTGTGTTAGTCTTTTCCTGTGCTTTTTAGTTGTATTTATATTTAATGATACGGAGTAATGGATCGTTGCGTTTGTGCCAAAGAACATAAAAATACACAAAATTTCATCAAAATGCTCGATTTTCAGTATGTCTCCCGTTTACCCAGCCCTGCCATGCATTGGCAATGACAGGGTCGATCTTGATGCTAGCACTCGCCAAACGTTATTCTTAAATTTATGGCTAAAACGGTGCGTGCGCTGTTTAGAAATTGGCTTAAAAAGAAATTTGCTATTATGGCTCAATTTGTTTATACATGATTGATTGATTGATTGCATTTATAATTCTTATCCTTTTTAAATAAATAATTTTAGGTTATAAGTTTCTGATCCAAAAGAAAAGTTAAAACTTATAAGCTACAAGCTGTGTAATGTCATAACCTAACACTGTAAAACATATCTTTTTTTTTTCTTTATCAACATTATTAAACACACATCTAATTAAAATGGAAAACATTTTCGAGCCAAAATATTGTTTATTTTGCTTAAAAAGGCAAAACCCCTCGTTATCAATTGTGACCGTTCCCGCCTAAATCCTATCACTTTGTGTTCCCCTTAGCGCGCAATTCGATCCAGCCACGTCCATGGCCACCAAAGAGTGCGCAGGCGGCGAGTCCGGCGGCTGTTTGAAGGCTCTGGCCGAGTTTCTGATACGCCACTACCCCGGCCACCTCCGTTCCATCGTTCTCTCTCCTGACCCCAAGCTCCATTACCCTCTCTTCATCGAGTACCGTCCTCCTTACCGTTTAAAACCCTAAACGGCCACTCTCTCTCTCTCTCTCTCATTTCTCTTAATCCTTCTTCTTTTTTTGACTGTTCTGTTTTCGGCTGTTTGCTTTTTCCAGTTTCGCGGAGCTGGTAGACGACAATCCACCACTTGCCCACCTTGTTTTCTCTCAACCCACCCTTTACCTCCGCCATTTCGACCAAGCTGCTTTGTGGGCTCATGTAAGTGAAACTGTCACCAACTCGGTTCTACCTGTGAACGAACTGATGATATTATGAACTGATGTGTGGGCCCATACAGAAAATCGTGTTAACGAATCTGAGATCAGGGGAGAAGGGAATCGAGAAGAAATTCATCCACGTTCGAATTAATGCCACCGGCTCTCCACTTGAATCCCCCGGTTTGCTCTGCTTCTGCTGCCTCCTCTTTTTATGTATCATCTCTCTCCGCTTCCTTGTCGGTGCTGGTTGTTTCTGTTTCGCTCAAGATTTTTTTTTTTTTTTTCTGTTTGGTGGTTTTGTGGAATGGCAGAGACTTTTCCAAGCATAGGGCGTGTAAGAGTGAAGCACCGCGGGATTCTTCTCACTCTTAAAGGAACGGTAATCAGGTCGGGTGCGATAAAGATGTATGAAGGGGAGAGGATGTATCGGTGTCATAGATGCAAGCATCAGTACGTTTTTTTACTTGTGTATTATACTTTAGATGTCTCTCCATTTGGGTATCGAACCAAATTCTCTTACTAGCTTGAGTTGTTTGGTGTAGTTCCATGCATTTATATAGTAATTTAGGCAAATGGTGAGGCTGTCTTTGATTAAGTTTGTTTCCAGGCTATTTCAAAAGATAAACCAGCTGATAGTGTCAATAGAATGGAACCAGAATTTAGTTTCACTGTGTAGGTGAACGACGAAGCAGAGTGTGCTAATGGGATCATTATTCTTCAGTGGAGAAATGCCATTGAAAAGAGGGTTTGTCAGTTGATTGGAAGATACTGTGGTTTGACACACCTAGTTAGAGTCCGATTCTGTTGCAACTGTTGCAGTGGTGTCTTTACATTGCTGGAATGCTTACATAGAGAAGGGGATATCAACATCTTGTGGCTATATTCTTAATTTCTTGCTTGAAAATGCTACTTTTTTGGAATTACCATAGTTCACAACAGAACATGTTTGCCAATGGTTGAGTAAACAATGTTTGTATGTAGGTTCCCAGTCTACCCTGAGCTGGAAAGTAGAAATTCAATACTGCTACCATCATTTTGCCCCTCTCAGGTTTGTTGTCTATCTTATCGTAGATTATGAGTTAAGCAGCAAAGATTCGAACCCTGTTCCGACCTTCTTTCCCTGTTTGTTGACCATTGAGCTAAGCCATCGTTGGTGTTGCTTTGAATCTACCTTTTGTACTTTCTTTGTCTCAAAATTGAAGTTTTTTCCAACAATCAGTTGTTTTAATACTGTGAAACAAATTAATTGAAGCCCTGTGCTTGGTCTTTAGCTAAACCTTTTTGATATGGTTGCCAATGATTATTTTAAGCTCATGAAATTAATGAAGAACAAATTTACTTTTTTTACTTTTTGGTATTCTTTTCTCCAACAGCCACTGGTTGGTATTTTGTTATATGTATGGTTTCTTTTGTTTCCACGGCCATTAACCAGTCAGTTCCAATGGCAGGGGCCTAAACCCTGTGAAGGCACAAGGTTTGAGAGCGTGGATGAAACTGTAATTCGTCATGACTATCAGGAAATCAAAATCCAAGAAAGTACACAGGTTTTGGGTGTTGGGGTCATTCCACGTTCAATTCCAGTCATTCTGCAGGATGATCTTGTCGATATTGTTAAAGCTGGAGGTATAACCTCATACGAAGCTTTGTTTCTTATTCTTTTGATTTGGGAAATGTGAATTTGCATCTTCATGGAAAAATGGCAAAACAATCTGGGTATTCTTCTAGCTCTATTTGTCATAAAACTATAATAAAAAAAAAAAAAAGAGAGCTTATGCTGTAATATGAGCATCCCAAGAAATGTCTTGGGTGTAGTTGGATATTCTAAAACCAACATGTGAAAATTTCACGCATTTACAAAACCCATATTAGCTTTCATGTCTATGCTCTCCCCTGAATTTGATTGCATGACTGCAGTGTGAAATTTGACAATCATTTCAATCAGATTCCATATTTTTTTTCTGCTTCTTATCCTTATTTAGGGAGTCTCTTTTGGGGGTTTGGGACTGGGGATTTGGGCATGTGTTCCTGGTGCAGATGATGTCATTGTTACTGGAGTTTTGACTGCAAAGTGGTCTCCTGATGCAAAAGATGTGCGCTGTAACCTTGATCCTGTATTAATTGCAAATCATGTGAGGTAAATCGGATTAAATTTGTGTTTCATTTTTTTGCAATCTAATCCACTCAACTAAATTTTCCTCATTTCTTCTAACAAACCAGTTCTCAGCCTAGGATTTGGGGTTATCTTGATTTGTGAATATTTTGGCTTCATACTGTCCTTGTACTGTTTTTCACTTGAAGTACCATTTTTGGAAAACCATGTAAAGAACCATTTTTTGTCACACATCATTTGTTCTTGCTTATTTCTAAAGTTTGTTCTCTCGTTTTTAGGAGAACTAATGAGCTTAAATCAGACATTGACATACCCAGTGATGTTATTATGAAATTCAAGCAATTCTGGTCAGACTTCAAAGATACTCCTTTAAAAGGTAAAACTTGTGTGAATAAGTTGTGCAAGTTAACGTCTTTCATCTTTTGATAGTTGTGTTGAAAGGTTTCATCCTTTGGAACTTAAAATTAGTTGGTATCAAACAGGAAGGAATGCCATTTTACGGGGTATTTGTCCACAAGTTTTTGGACTCTTTACTGTGAAGCTTGCTGGTACAATTTCATCTCAAATCATGCTGCTGAGTTTTTGGTTCCAAAAGATTTCTTTTAGTGGATTACAAATTTCATGGATTTGTTATTAAGAGTTTGTTGGTGCAATCTAAATATGAATCATGCCTGTTTCATTTTTATTCAGTTAATTTTAGGATTATTATCAGCTCTTACTGCATTAGTACATTTCCTTAGTTGCCTTGACACTGATTGGAGGAGTGCAACATGTTGATGCTTCTGGGACGAAGATCCGAGGAGAGTCTCACTTGCTCCTGGTTGGCGATCCAGGTGATTATTTCCTATACCTGCCTGCTAGTTTTTGTTTCATAAGATTGATTTCTTGAATTCCATTATAGACTGAAGTCTCGTGTCATGCTCAGGTTCTGTAACTATTTCACATGGTTGCTTTAGTAAAACCCAAATGGACTTTAAGGCTTCAGATGTGATGAACTGAGCTGACTTATGGCATTCTCCTGTGCTTGTACCTATTCTTTTTTTAAAAAAATTTAATGTTACACCCAACTTTATGGTCTAGGAAATCATCAATTTATCTATTATTTTATTGCTGTTGTAAAAGGCTATGTGGATGTCTGTGCAATGTATCTTGAAACTTGAAGCACTTGGAAAAACAATTTCTATCGTATTTGTAGTGGAAAATTTTTCCTTTAAATTTCCTAGGAATGTTCATAAATTCCAAGCCTTGATAACACAAGATAAATCTCACAGGTACTGGGAAGTCCCAGTTCTTGAAATTTGCCGCAAAATTGAGCAACCGGTCAGTTATCACTACTGGTTTGGGAAGCACCAGTGCCGGGTTAACTGTCACTGCAGTCAAGGATGGTGGTAAGTTTCATTATCTTAACTAAATTACATTAGAAATGTTCGACTGCAATATTCAAGGTTTTCTTCTTCCAGCGATTACTTTTACCTACACTAAGAAATTCGTATTTTGGAATTTTAAATTCTGTATGAAGAATACTTCTTCAAAATATCATGTTCCCCTAGAATGTGATTAATTGTTTTTGATGTTCATATATCTTTATTGTATTTTTCAAGCACAAAATGCCAAATAATTATTCTTTTCAAAAGACTTCTTTGAGTCGAATGATCTTGCTTGTCACTATGTACTTTCATTTAGAAGAAAAGTGTACATGTTTAAGTCGTGGAACAAGAAATATTTTTATATAAACAGGGGAATGGATGCTGGAAGCTGGAGCACTTGTTTTGGCAGATGGAGGACTTTGTTGCATAGATGAATTTGGCAGGTACCCATCAAATAACAACAAGTTATAACTTTTCATTAGCTGTTGTGGCTATTCAATGGTCGCTAATGATGTCCCACACGATAATCAAGCATTTGTTGCCTGATAATTTTGGATCTACTCTACATCTGTTAGGAACTCTTGATTTATTTTTTGACAGTATGAGGGAGCATGACAGAGCAACAATACATGAGGCAATGGAGCAGCAGACTATAAGCGTTGCCAAGGTTGGTTCTCTATTTTTGTACTGTTACATGTGGACACATTGGGGCCTCTTAACTGGCTGTCTTTGCCAATTCTGTTTTCTTTATGATTTGTACTTATATAGACTATATTGAGATCTCTTTAAGTGGCTATCTTTGCCTCTTTCTGGTATTTTCTTTCAAAGTTTGATGTGCAGTTCTTTCTGTATAATGTTCTTTTTTTTTTAATGAATCAATTTGGTTTCATGTTTAACGGTTCTGAACCGTATATTTGACCAGCTTCTGCTTTTTGTCTTCATCTGTCTCTCCTTCATCATCAGTTCATCCGTATTGATTGCCATTGATTGTTTTTAGTACTTGGCCTAGGATAGTGACTAGAATTTTTTGTTCTTTTTATTTCTCCAGGCAGGTCTTGTAACAACTCTGAGCACAAGGACAATTGTCTTTGGTGCAACAAATCCCAAAGGACACTATGATCCTGATCAATGTATCCCTTCCGTAAAGCAAAAATTTATCAGTGCAATTAAATGAACAACTTATAACACGCCAGTGCTCATGGGTTTCACAGGCAGGCTGTTTTGGATCTCAATAATATTTAAAATAGTACTAATTGAAGTAGTATTTCTCATCCCAGAGTATGAATCGTCCCCACAGACACCTGCAAGCAGAAACATAAGTTAGAGTTTAGACGCACATTCACAAATATTCATTATCCTTAACATAATCTTATAGCTCTATCTGTGAATACTGCACTGTCTGGACCATTACTGAGCAGGTTCGACATAGTTCTTGTTCTCTTGGATACAAAGAATCCTGAATGGGATGAAGTTGTGTCATCTCACATCCTTGCCGAGGTAATGGCTGCTAAATATAGTTTAAATCGTTTGTTAACTGTAATCTTACTATTTTCTGAAAGTGATGCAGAGGGCATCTGATAAAGGCAATAATGATGAAGATTTAGCAAAGATCTGGCCATTTTCTATGCTTCGAAGGTACGCTCATTTTCTGTAGGAGCACATTGTGTTTGGTTTTGAACTATTTCTGAAAATATGTAACCTTTGCTATTTGTGATGCTTTGCGATCTGTCTCAGTGTTTGAGAAATATGCTTTTGTTCGGGAAATTTATGACATCATGCAGGTATATTCACTTTGTAAAAGGGTATTTCAGACCAGTCCTTACAAAGGAAGCAGAAAAAGTCATCTCAAGTTATTATCAACTCCAAAGAAGATCTGCGACTCAAAATGCAGGTTTCTAGAATGCTTTTTGCTTGGCTTGCTTTCAAATTTTGATTGTGGAAAATGTATTTATCACGTTTTGTAACAATGTGCTAACTTTGGTTCTCAAAAAAACAATGTGCTAACTTTAAGCAAGGACAACTGTGCGCATGCTGGAAAGTCTGATACGCCTTGCTCAAGGTATGCCTTTATTTTCTCCCATCCTCCATCTGTCATTAGACTGTAAACAAATTTTGATCCCGGCAATACTGCAGCTCATGCAAGACTAATGTTCAGAAATGAAGTGACGCGATTAGATGCCATTATGGCCATTTTATGCATCGAATCATCCATGACTACATCGGCCATTGTAGACAGTGCTGGGAATTCTCTGCACTCCAATTTCACAGAAAACCCAGATCAGGAATGTATCCTTGCCAGCCGTTTTTGCCTGCATAACCATACGAATGCATACGCATAAAAGTACGAATCCTGCATGGCGTCATCTGTTGCAAGTCTAAATGTGCATATATGCAATCAAAATAAGTCATGGATGGAACATGCATTAATTGGATTGATTTTTCTCGCATAATTGGGCTTGAACTAATTGCGGTATTGCCATTTGAAACTAGATATGAGCCAAAAGAAAGTGGTGCCAGAATCTTAGTAAGATATGGGCGTGTTAACTAGAGCCATGTCGCAATGGTTATTCTTTCAACTTTTTATTAGAGGACCAGTTTTATCCTGGTTTCATCTTTGATATGAGTTGAGCAGTTGTTTGGCTTGCACAATGATAGCATACCTGGAATGAAAATTGTTCTTAGTCTTGACCATTGCCATAGATGCGGAGCAAGAGAAGCTAATACTAGAAAAGCTTAGATCAATCGAGGAGTTTTCTGGCATAAACTGTACCATGGAGGAACTATGAGAATAACTGAGTGCAAAAGCTATCGTCAATCAGTGTGCGGATCCTTTCAGGTTCAGGATTTTGTTGATGACTATCTACATTCTACAGGCAGCTATTGGCTGCTCTTTGTCACGTAACTTACAGCGCTTGCAAAGTAGTTGCAGGAAGAAGCGGATTTTGGATTAGAGGATAATCTATAGTTTCATGAGAACCACTGTTGTAATCAATTGGTATTTGGAATTTACTCGGCTATATTCTGTCAATATTAATTTAATTCTGCTATGTTCTTTGTTCTTACTACAGTGCAAGTTGACGAATTTATGCTTTGATTTACAAAGTTTAGAAGTAGTCTTTGCTGTTTGCCACTTTATGAATCCACTTGTACCCTATGAAAACATCCAACTGGGCTTGACGGAACTAGTCACTCTTTCAATCTAAATTGTAGTTTGTAAGAGCGGTACAGTATAGAAAAACAACCATATACAGGTCACCACTCATCCGTCAATTATAATGGAACGACAGTTTACATATTCAAAGCCTTAACAAAACCATGTCAATGTCAGAAGTCAGAACATACGAGAAAATAGCCGGCCGATACCTTGAGAACAATCTAAAATCAGATTTCAAGTTTCTTGCTGATAAAGATATGTACTAGCAGAAGTTAAACACTCGAGAGGGGGTTGATTTAAATCGAATAAGTATTCTATTGATTCGGTCTTGACTTGGACGGCCGGGAAGGCGACGGTAACTAGACCAGGATTTGATGCAGAACTTGCTGCAGCTTTCTCTAACATTCTCTTCTTCATATCCTTCCGTCTGTGCCCTGTAGTATGCCCACCAATGGCTTGTTTACTGTTAAAAATCCGTCCACATTCTTTGCAAGCGTAAGTGGAAGTCTTTTTCGGTTTAGAATCTGTAGTATCGATCAGTCCAAACTTCTGCATAAGTTCATGGATCGACAGAGTCCTGTCACTAATCTTTCTCTTCTTCTGCTTTCTTGGGAAGGAAGAAACCGGATTTCTCGTCGGGTTTGCTCCGGGTCCTGGTTTTTTCAAGCTACTTGCAAAAGAATCACGAAAGATAACTGGCTGATGATCCAAGGAAGAAGAGGCCAAGCATCTCTTACGGGTTGTTGACCAACTTGGGAGATATTTCATCAAATCGATGGCAGCCATGGAGATTGGATAGACTTAACTAAAAGCAAAAGAACAAGAGTCTTCTGATGTCTAACTTCTTGACGGATACAACTAATACTGGTGAGACCTATACATGTTCGTTCTTGATGAATATATGATATATGTATATATATATATAGCGACAACCGACATAAAAAAATCTCTACTGGAAACTTTTCGCAGGCCTATTCCAACATGGATTCACAACTCCGAATTGTGATGGGAATTCATAGTAATTAATGACGTATAACGGAGACGCAAAATCAAATCCAAGCGATATATGTGTTAAGATATACACGTCCTCTTTATTTTTTTTTGGTTACAATACATATCCTCTTCTTTTTTTTTTTTTTTTGAAACATATCATATATACATCCTCTTAATAACTACAAAGATTCTAGCCCATCAGCCTGATTAAGTTTTCCTTTTGAGTTTAGGACCAACAGACAATCACCAACTTTTTTTTTTCTTTTTGAGAAAAATCATCACCGACGTGTTGGTGACGCGGGTATATATGGTATACTGTTGTGAAAATACATAGTAATGGTGGTATTACAATGTATTGTTCACTCTGACGAGATTTTCTTTTTATTGCTCGTCAATATCTCTTCTTTTTGAATAAAAGGTTGGTAATGGTAACCATAATTATTAATATAGCCTGTTTAATTACTTCTCGATCCTTGCTCCCCTCGTAGCTTGAACATGTTGAATATTTGTTGATATTAGTTGTTCACTGCTTCACCAAGTCGAGTGAAGGCTAAGCTAAAGCTTGACAGTAAGGTAGACTCTACTAGGAAGTAATAGTTTAATCTGCTATAAACCACGCATTTTGTAGAGTGATTCACTACAATTGCTTGCTTGCATACATGTTGCATTAAAAGCACAAGTATGCGTTTGTTCCAATGATGAGGGTAAAAACAGAGAGGTGCCAGAGCATGCAAACAGTAGGTGGTAGATACAGAGAAAATGTGGCGAAAAACATTTTTCTTTCATTCTGATTTCACTAGAAAAGTAATCTGTACCTCAGCCTGCATTGTCACATCAATAATGCTACAGACTAACAAAGATTGAAGCTACAATTTCAAAATTTCCTCAAACTAAACAGATGAGCTCAATTCTTCGCTGAAACAAAGGGGTGACATTAGAGTGAAAATGCTGCAGTCACTTACATCAGTAAAGCCCCAAAAGTTTCCACCATAAGCCTCCTACAACTGCCCAGATGGTGAAATTAATAAAAGACATCACAAAGCCCATCTTGAATACATCCGGAAGGTCTACATAACCAGCTGTTACAAGCAGCAGAAAAAATGCCATCAGGACGTCACAGAATGCAACTGGCAGGAAAGAAAAAAAAAGGAAAACAAAACAAATGTGGTTTTCTTAATATCAGGTATCAACAATCTTGAGAGGATTCTTGAAACAAAGGCCAGTTGTTTAAAATTTTTTAGAACTCTAGTGCCAAGATTCCAGCCTTTTCTTTTCTTGGGTTTCAAGTTAAGTGAAACAGAAACCTCTAAGAATGCAAGTGCTGGAAGAGTAATGGAAATAAGGTTGTACAACATTCATGAAGCAAAAACTAAGGACACCAACGTTGGAGATACATACCTCCAAAGTATACGGCAGCTTGACCACTGCTGTAATGTGTAATGGCACCGAATAGATTTGTGTTGTAAGCTAACGCCAAAGCTGCCAACACACCAGGCACCTTAGCTGCCAAGTGCATTGCGAGGAAAGCAGAAAATAAAGCCCCTACATGCCCAGTTTGACTGGCAAATAGGTAGTGGATGAAGAAATAAGCTGCCTGAAGAATGCCCAATGCAGCAGGCCAGCTCAAAGACATAGATTGAAGGACCTTGGCCACACAACCAGACATCCAGGACACTATACCGAGGTTAGTCAATTGCCCAGCCATACCCACCAGCACAGCAAACCAAGCCAATGTATCCCATGCAGATTTTTCACTTAAGCAGTCATCCCAATCAAGGACTCCCAACAAAAGAAGTATCGATAAGCCAATCATTGCAGCAACCACACTTGGTATTCCGATCTTATCTCTGTGCAAAACCAGCAGTAAACATCCTCAACGATGATGAAATATATTTGCAGTTTCAGCTGGCATTATAGAATATCAAATCGTGCCAAGCTTGTGAAAAGAAAAACAACATTATGCTACAATTTGTACTAGATGAACATGGCAACACTTTGGTTTTGATTACAGTAAGAGCATACCAACAATTACAATAACTATCGAGCTGAAAATCCAAAAAGTGTTTCCATTTCTAAGTACCAATAAACGAGAGATGTTCAGAGGTTAAGCACACCTAAAGAAAGCCAAATGGAGACCCCAATATAAAAAGCATTTACAAGACAGCATTTTGAGATCAACAAATGATATGAAAGGCCATGGAACTTCAATATTGCAATTTTATCAGCTTATGCTCATGGATCTTAAGTCTTGCCCCAAGTTTTTCTCTAAAAGCATGCTCACTTCCATGAAAATAGACGTATAGTAATGTGCAATTATAAAACACACCAAGAAAACTTTTTCCTTAGGTACAAAATGATGTTACTGAATTAGAGACACAACTTACCCGCATACCCATAAAGAAACTGCAAGAAGCATTGTAGCAACCATGGCCCATTCGTTTGTGGTCACAGGACCCATAAGCTCCAGTTTTTTGGCAGCCATTTGAGGGGCATCCGGAGTGTCTTTCACTTCAGGAGGATAAAGTTTATATAAGACAAGTGGCGTAACCAGTAGACAAACAAATGCCGGCAAACTAGCAGCCTTGAACCATGAAAGCCAAGGACTGGCTATTTTCACCCCAAGTTCCTCGGCTAACTTTAGGCATAGTAAATTTTGAGCTGCTGCTGTTAGGAAGAGAGCACTGGAGTTGCCAGCAGACTGTCCAACATAACACAAGAGCAATGGGGAAAATCATCAGGTGACTGATATGAGCAATACAGGACAAAGATATTCCCCTGGGGGACAATAAACCAAGGAAACTGAGCCCTGATATTCAATTGAAAACATTATGCATTTGACATTCCCTAAAAATATTTGGGATAATCAGTACCAAAAGAAAAAGAAAATCAAGCACTTATCCTCCCACATATTACAATCTTTTGCTCCCAAACATATAAGGAATCTCTCACACGATTGCAGTCATGATCAAAAGTTTGTCAAAGCCAGGCATTTAGAAATTATAATCAACCAAATACATTAGTCTGAAAAAATGCTGGAGCCTGTCTCTCTCCATTGTTCAAGGAATAACTATTAACATCAAATATCTCAAGCAGCAGCTCTCAAAAGTCAAAACTAACGACTTAATGGTTCCTTAGTCTCCATCATGTTGAAAGAATTCATGTACAAAATATTGGAAAACATAAATCCTGTTTCATATATATACTACTTTGAAACCACTCAATGTACGTACTTGCAAGCATGCAGCAGAAAACAGAACATTCCGAATTATACAAGGTACAAGCATTAGCCACATAAAATTTCTCGAAAAAAGAATAAAACAGAATCTACTGCTTTTTAGCGACCAGAAACTAACCTGCAACTGTGACTGAATTAGATAAGACCCGAGCTTTCTGGAAGAAGCATCTCCGGGCTGGCTCCCGGCAGATAAAGACAGAGACTTTATGATGGGCAAGAAGACCCCACCAGCTCTGGCAGTAGTACTGGGCATTGCAGGAGCAATAAGCGCCTCGCTAAGAGTCAACCCATAAGACAACCCCAAAGTATTCTTCCCCAACCACTTAACAAAATAAGTAGCAATCCTATCCCCCAACCCAGTCTTAACGAACCCACGTGCGAAGAAGAACGAAATGACAATCAACCAAATAACCTCGTTAGTGAAAGCGCCAAAAGCCGTTGCAAAAGGCAGAGTCTTTGTGACAATTGCGGTCGTTAGACCCAGAAACGCCCAGGCGCCAACCGGCAGGGGACTCAAAACCAGTCCAGCGATAGTGGAGAGGAATATAGCCAGCAATTGCCATGCCTGTTTGGTGACTTCTGCGGGTATAGGCACGGCAAAGCGGACAATGAGGCCTATAGCGACAGAGATGACGAAAGGTACGATCTTTACTCCCTGTTTTCGTTGGGGTTGCTTTACTACCTCCGGCGACGGCGGCTTGGTGGTGTCGTTTTGGCTAGAGCGAATTGGGGAGTGGGTTCTGGTGGGTGGTGTGTTGTTGTGTAGTGGAGTGAAGAGGAGGGGTTTGGCGGAGAGTGGTGATCGGAGGGCGGGGAGAGAAGGGGATGAGACGATGGAGGGTGGGGATCTGGAGATGGGTTTTGAGTGGGTGAGTGATCTGTGGCGGAGTGAAGAAGAAAGACAAGTGCGGGTGGAGGAGAGTGGAGAGAAAGAAGGGGCGTGAAGGGCAAAGCTCTCCATGGCTTTTTTTTCTTTTTGCTCCTTCTGTGACTTGAGACAATAGAAGGAGGGAGAGACAGTTGTGTAATGTAATGGAGCGGAATTTACAAAGGAGAGGGGGAGAGAGAGGAAAAAGAGAAGAGGTACTTCTGTTCCTTTTTATGTGTGTTTTTGTGTGGTAATGTGAGGAGGGAAATGGAAATGGTTGGAAGTATTAGGACTTAGGAGTAATGGTCACTGCCTACTGGGCCATACCGGCTAGTATAATGCACAGGTGACGTGGAAGGAAGTGGCGATGCAAACCACAAGAAGCTATAGTGGCTATTGCCAAAAACCAATGGCCCAATTCCCTGGAGGAGTAAAAGAAATCTTAGCCCATTCTTATTAATTTTCAGGAGGATTTGGTATATAACCGGCAGCTGCTGGCCACAAGTATTATTGTACTGCACACAGTAAATCGTCAATGGTATTGATATGGTATGCAAGTCTTGTTGGCCTTTGGGTTCATGAATATACATAGCATTCTAGTGAGCGAGGAGCCACTATATAGTTTATCCATGGATTTCTTGTAGTAAACAAAATGAAAAGTCATGCATGCATGCCCCTAAAGCTAATCCAAAGCTCGAATATCTCTGGGTTATACGAGGGAAAGAAATATGGGAGTTTCTGATTCAGTGGCTCAATCAATAGTAGGTTCCAAAATGTGTTCATATTGGGTTTGTTAATCAATGGATTAACAAAACTGCTGGATTTGGTAATAGAGAAAAAGATTAAGGCAACGTCTGCCTTTTTTGTTTTCGGGCTGCAATTAGCCTTCGCTGGAAAACAACGGGACAAAATCTGAGAGTGATTAGCATTTGGGTCAACATTGGTGGTTGGGTTTAACTTTGTGTCGGTGGGTGATGAATGACTTGGATCATAACCAAAAGTCCAATTTCATAATCCAAACGTAAGCTTTGGCAACTGAGGGTGAAGCCCAGGGCTTGCTAAAGAAAAGAGAGATCCAAAACTCTGCTGGGTTAACACTACAGTATGGGCCTTGCTCAATTTGGCCCATAGTCTGTTGAGAATCTAGGCAACCTTTGATTTTTTTTGTCCAGAATAAGGACCTTAAAAGGATGATTAGTATTGTTACCATTGCAGTGTCTGCTGCTGGGTTATGAGGGGGAAATGGGCTCTGAATTCCAGGTGGAGCCCACTATGGGAATTACAAATTTATAAACTTAATATGATATTGTAAAAAATAACGTGTCTACAATACATACTAAGATAAATATGTTCTTAAGTTAGAAAAAAAATTCCTAAAATAAATTTATACACATTAAATTTTGGTCAAACGCTACTGCATTCATCCTTGAAACGAAAATTCAACCCCAAGTAGGCTGGTATATATACAACAACAATACCTTAGTAGCCGTAATTCTTAGGCTATGAAAAAGCTAGTCGAACTAGGATTCCTTTTCCCCCAAGGAGACGCAATTTATCTCCACCATAATTAGGTGTAAGGCATCAATGGCGTTACCCCCCCGTTCATGTCTAATCGCAACTGTCGGTTAATTAATTGGGCTCTCGGCCCACCTTTTCCTACCCAAAAAAAAAAGGGTCAACATACGATACGCAATTAGAATTCCCACATGGTTCACATTTCAAAGACCAGTACGTCATCGCATAAATAAGCCTATTCAAGTTTAGTATAGATAAGTTCCACGCGACTTGCGCGTTAATATCTAAACACTAAACAGTCATTGATTAACTCGTCTTGCTTACACTCTCAGGCAAACTCAATTTTAAGTGAGATCATTAAACCACAAAAAGAATAAAAGTTTCCAACTACTAATTTTTCTTGCTCACAAGACTAATTATACTTAAAGCAAACCAAATGGGTTTTGCCAGCCAAACTAGTTGAACACTCAAATAATCTTAAGATGGCAGCTTCAAGGAATATTCCCTCCCCCTTTCAACTCTCGAGTCTCTCCACTACACAAACACAAAAACAAAACAAATGCACCACCAACTTGGGATAAAATTATTTTTTAAAAAAACATCAAATTGGATAGAATTCAGGCCACTTCCTGGCCTCAAAGAAGCATGATTCACCCTGTGGCCACCATTCATTGAACTGGCACTAAGGACATTACTCTGTGGGGGAGAAAAAGGAAAAAAGGTTGTTATACTTAACTTTGTAGGGACAAAAGAACTCAAGCCCAAGTCCCCATGTCCATATTTTTCATACTTGTTTTTTTGTTGGTCTGCAAAAGGCCGAAAGTGGGTCTACTCACTGAGTGGTCCATGACTCCCTTCTAATGTTATTGATCCAAGCACGCCGTTTTGCTTATCCAATCTACTACATATGTCATGGATTTGCTGGCTGAGGACCTAGCACATTTTTTCTGTTTGATTGGAGAGGACCTAGCACATTGGGTCCCCGTCGGTGATGGGTCATCGAGATTCGAGTGCAGAAATGAAAGACCGAAATAAAAATAATTTCTGATGTTTTTTGGTGTTAAAAAAAAATGTCAATCATTTGCAAGTGAGAAACTGAGAATGAATGAATAACTTGACTTTTGTCTTCTTTACCCAAAAAAATAAAACTTTAACTTTTCTCTTCTTATCTACTCTTAGGATATACTTTGGTTTCATCTTTTTGATTATCAAAATTAATTTCGTTTCTTATTCAACTTCTTTATCCCGTTTTAATAACCATCCTTTTGTTTTTAAAACCAAATTTATTGAACCTGATGATTGTGGGAATTGTGTCACCAGGTGATGGTCCAAATTACATGCCAGAATGAAGTGTGGGTTAAGGCTAGAGTAGACAAAAAAAAAAAAATTATCAAGATTCACCCACCACAATTAGGACCGGATGAGAAACAAAAAAAAAAAAGTAATAAAGTTATCAGATCAACCGGGTGATTGAACCGAACTAACTGGTAAACATGTTGGGTTCGGTTCAAAATATTCATTTTTATGCAAGTGGTTGAACCCAGATATAAACTTAAAAGTCATGACCTATTCCGCAGTCTGGTTTGACCATAGTTTAATATTTTTCCTTCCTTATCAATGATTGAAAAATATTAATAATTGTGCATCTCCTTTGAAAACTAATTTTCCAAATCTTATGGATTCTTTAATTTATCATGACAAACAAACTAAAGACAAATGTTAACCGTCGAATTATGGAAATAATCAGGAAACGGAAAGGAAAGTCTAGGATATGATATGATAGAAAAACTGTGTCGTTTTGGTGCTTTTGACCACTTAAGTACAGGAAACGGAATAAACAATAACGGTCAAACAAATCAAAACACATAATCCATCATCATTGGCTGGTGACAGTGTCGCCTACGTCACCCGCAGGTGGGTTGAGCCAAGTTGGCCCGTTATACCACGTTCGCCGTAATTTCGGTTCACGACCAGACCAGACCATAATCTTCTTCAATTTTGCCTCCTCTTTCTTTGGCCAGTAAATTAAGACAGCGACTATAAATATATGACCATATACACGCCGGCTTTAAAGTTTTAACATTCAAAAAAAAAGCAGGCTTAATACATACCCACCCCCACCCACCCAGAGAGAAAACACAAAGAAGAAAAAGAGAGTCTTTGTAACGGTTTTCAAGACATGGCGGCTCCTATGCATCTATCTTCCTCTCCTTCAACTACCACCAGAGCAGCCGCCCAGTGAGTTCACGTTCTTCCTCTTATTGTTTTTTTTACCCGGTTTTATGATTCCAAAGTGTTGAAACCCATCTGGGTTTTTTGGTTTTTTTGCTGTTGTTTGTTCTTGAAGGTGTTCTGTTTCAATGATTGGCTGTTGTTTGGATCCAGTATTGCACAAAGGAGATGGTTTTTTTTTCCTCTTCGATAGTTTTTTTTTTGTTGGGATCAAACATTTCTAGTTTGAATAATAAAGGCTTCATCTTTAAGACATTGACTACCGCTGTCTGGTTGGAAATGGCTGAAAATTAGTTTAAACGCTAAAAGAATCAAACTTTGTCAAAAGCCATTCTTGTATCATGGAGTTGAAAACTTCGATTTCCCTAAGCTAGAGCACTTAGTGGGCTGATTTCAATTTCGTAGCATCATGTGTGGTTTCTGCTTGAATGTTTATAACTTTCCGATGCTGTGAAATATGTATGACTAACTTGAACTTTTTGCAAATTGGATTGTTCTGAAGGTTCACTCCTTTACAAAAGGATGATTATTCACATGTCCTGTTTTTTAAGTAGACAAGTGTTTGGTCTGATAAACGGAGTGAGCTTTGGATGACTGATCCTGTCTTTTCATATGAACCAAACTCAAATCTTTTTGCCTATGTTGGGCGTGCAGAAACTTCAACTTGTTCAATGGCTTGTGTGGTGCGAATTCAATGTCTGCAAATGGCAAGACGCCCAATTTTGCCATGATGAAGCTGAATGGCAGTAAATCCTCTTTGGGTATCAAGACTATTGGAAAAACTCAAGCAATGCTGATACCCAGGAACGGAGATGTGTTTTCTCAGTCTAGAAACGGTAACATTGCAGCAAGGATTAGTCTTATTGACAATGGTTCAACTAGCGCGGATTTACAGCTTGATCCTATGTCTTTGGGAGTGCTGGAAGCGGATGCTGCTCCTGTTGCTGAAAGTTTTCCCATTGAGGATGATGAGTATGATTTTGATTGCCCAACAAAAGGTTTCTCTTCCATTAGTGAAGCCATTGAAGACATTCGCCAGGGGAAGGTAGTTCTTCTTTGCATTTTGCATTGTTAACATGGCAGCATTTCGGCCGATTTTCTACCTTTTGGTTTCTCCATTATTATCTTTGACATTGCTTGTCTTCTCATTGCAGATGGTACTAGTGGTAGATGACGAGGACAGAGAAAATGAAGGAGATCTGATTATGGCAGCAGAGTTGGCAACACCTGAAGCCATGGCATTCATTGTGAAGCATGGTACTGGCATTGTTTGTGTGAGCATGAAGGGGGAAGATCTGGACAGATTGGAACTTCCTCTGATGGTTAGGCAAAATGCAAATGATGAAAAACTCCGTACTGCATTCACTGTGACTGTGGTATGTACCTTTGCACTGTCTTAGTTGAATTATGTTTGCGTAATCTTTGCATTCATAATCCACAAACTGCAAAATAAAAAGATGCTTTAGAGCTTTCTATTAATTTTTTCACATCACACTTGCCAAGTAGTTTTTTAATCTTCTGCTTAGAGTTGTGAAAAAATCGTGGAATGGTGATTTGCAAATGCCTATTTGGTCTCTTTAATCATTTGGTTGGGACAATTTGAAAAATGGAGTGTACTAAGTTATCTCCACGGGAAAATTTTCATTTTATGACTCAATCATCGCATGGATTTATTTATAAAGCATGAAAGCTCTTAAGTTTGATGTTTGTCTGTAAATGACCTTTGTAGGATGCTAAACATGGTACAACCACTGGGGTTTCAGCTAATGATAGGGCAATAACAGTGAAAACACTTGCATCCAAAGATTCAAAACCCGAGGATTTGAATCGGCCAGGTCATATCTTCCCACTGAGGTACAGGGAAGGTGGTGTTTTAAAACGAGCTGGACATACAGAAGCTTCTGTTGATCTTGCTGTTCTAGCTGGATTAGACCCTGTTGCAGTTCTGTGTGAGGTGGTTGATGATGATGGTTCCATGGCCAGATTACCAAAGCTTCGTCAATTTGCAGAACGGGAAAATTTAAAACTTATTTCTATTGCTGATTTAATCAGGTAAGCTGCACTTTATTATCTTGTTCTTTCTAGGATGCACATGGTTTGGTGGTTTGATCATTATGGCTTATTAGTGTCTAGTTGTGTTAGTGAAGACAGTGTTTTCTGGGCCGAGGACTTCTTTATACAATGCCCTCATTGTGTGATAAAATGTTCTTGGAAGTCAATATCTCCGAAAAGAGAACATTGTGATCAGTGTTTTAATTTGGTTATAGTTTGGATTCTCTTTTTCTTATACTTTCATGATATTGTTTTGAACAAAAGACTAATTTACGATCTGGATTGTAATGGACAGGTATAGGAGGAAGAGAGATAAATTGGTAGATCGCTCTTCTGCTGCTCGGATACCTACAATGTGGGGGCCATTCACTGCATACTGTTATAAATCAGTCCTAGATGGCATTGAGCATATTGCAATGGTTAAGGTGAGGAGGGGTTATAAATTAAGTTATGATATACATTTTTCTTCTGTTGAAATCTCACCAAGATCAAGTAAGGAAAGAAGTTTAGGCTTCATGAGGTTTTGGACGGACCATATTGTGACTGCTCTCATTACTTAACCTTCACCATTGCATTATCCGTCGGAAACAAACTTATATTATGTATTCGTGCCATTATGATTGTCTAGTTACTAAATGCATTTCTGCAACTCTTACAAAATAAATTCTGTATATGCAAGATTCAAGGGTGGATATTATTTGGTACTAGTATCATTTCCTTTCTACTTGGAAATAATTCTCACTAGTAACTGTGTGGTCCAAATAGGGTGATGTTGGAGATGGGGAGGATATTCTTGTGAGGGTACATTCCGAGTGCCTCACTGGAGATATATTTGGATCTGCAAGATGTGACTGTGGAGACCAGCTGGCGCTTGCTATGCAGCAGATTGAGGCTGCAGGCAAAGGTGTGTTGGTCTACCTTCGGGGGCATGAAGGACGGGGAATTGGTTTGGGACACAAGCTTCGTGCTTACAACCTACAAGACAAGGGCCGCGATACTGTGGAAGCAAATGAAGATCTAGGACTGCCCGTTGATTCACGTGAATATGGAATTGGTGCACAGGTATTCCCTCATAGTTCTGGTATCTTTAGGAGGCCTCAGTCCCTATAGCTGCCTCTTCTACCGTTGCCTTTGTTGAGTCACAAGAAAGAGAAGCTTGTACTGTCTCTTTTATTTGATAAAGTTTTATGTTGAATTTATTGGATTTTCTTTGCAGATATTGCGTGATCTTGGGGTCAGAACGATGAAGTTGATGACAAATAACCCTGCGAAGTATGTTGGACTCAAGGGTTATGGTTTGACGATTTCGGGCAGGGTTCCACTCCTGACTCCTATTACAAGAGAGAACAAGAGATACCTGGAAACAAAACGTGCTAAAATGGGCCATATCTATGGCCTAGGATTTAATGGCAACCTGCCAAACCTTATCAATGGCAACACTAAATCCAGCGTCGAGACTACTCCATCTGATGCTACTGCTTCTGCCGTATAGGGACCAGCTGCTTTAACAGTTTCAGACCCCTCTAGGGTCAGTTGTGGGATGAAAACTGTCTGATTAACAGTTGAATTGGTTAATGATTTACACTATACCTTGGCTCAAAAAAGAGCCAAAATTGATTGCCTTCACATGATTAGCCAAACCAGGACGGAAGTTGCTGAGGGTCCTTAAGAATTGTTCATTCTTTGCCAACTTAAACTATGTAAACCAGATAGAAGAAATCCAATTGAATAAATTTTGCTAGCCGTTAATTGTTTGCTTTCTTGTACTCCTACATGATTTCCCATCGACAGTTCTTGCTTTCTTTTTGCAATGAAGCAGTCTAATGTTGTAGTAACTATTATAACTGGACCAGATTGACCAGAGGATCGTACAAGTCAGGTTCACATAAATTGAACACAGAAAATAAATAATTAACCTTGTCTTGTTTAAGTAATTTAGTTCAACTATGATCATCTGCCAAGCCATTTAACCTGCCTCTTTTGTAATCCTCAATCCTTTATCCAATTTTGGTTAGTACATCTTGAATTATCCTAAACAAAGCTATGAACAACTTGGAATCACGTCGATAATGTGTAATCCCGAGAGAGATTGCAACCGTGATTTGGCACTCCTTGTCTTAATAATTGCTGAAATTTCTCACACCGAGAATTTAATTAGTACTTATTTAGTAAATGGTTATATTAATTCACATCAATTTCACTTACCATTAGGGAGGGTATAGACAATAAGATTTTCCTACCAAATGATACCGATGTGTCTAAGATTTCTTAGGAAGATGATATCGGGGGTTGTCTTAGTTGTAAACGAGATCTGATGTTAGTAAATCTCAGTAATCATATCTAGCTAAACTAGTTTCTTAATTCTTTTTTTATTTGAGATTGTAGTTTCTTAATTTTCCTTACAACTACACGCAAAGTACATATGAAACTAACCCGTGTGTTTACTGCCAACACCGATTCAATCAACAAGATCTGATTCTGTTTTTTACTGCCAAAAAAAACACCCAACACGTAATGATATTTCTAATTAATGATTGTATAAAAAAATCAGATGATATTTCTTAGGGGTTTCGCTAACCCAGTTTTAATGGAATGAAATTTATTCGATACTTCAAAAAAATCTGATATTCTAATCGAAAAAGGAAAAAAAATATTATTGCGTTAATTATTTTTTCCATTTTTATATAGAAGTGAACTGCGTGCAATACACTATTTCCAGTTTCCACATACTGTGCGCCTAGATACGCCGTCTCTATATAGGCCCCCTCGAAATCTATGCCACGTGTACGTCCATGATTGATTTGATTACTCTTAACACCAACCCAGAATCCCAAAACCGTGTTATTTTTCCCTAATTTTCCTTTAATTAATTATTACTCGTCCTAAATATCATGGCCACCACGATTTTGCGTTGATTAACCAAGGAAATAAAAAATTTAACGGACCTTGAAAAATACTCTATATATACCTCTCCATTCTTCTCATTTAACACCATAGAAAAATACCCTAACCAAACACATACGTTAAAAGAGAATTTAGCGAAAGAGAAGAGAAGAGAAGAGATTAAGAATGGCTCACTCGAGTGCTTTTGCCTTGTTGATGATGGTGGCTTTGATGGTGGCGTCCTCAGTGGCACAGTCACCATCTTCCTCCCCTGCAGTTGCACCGGCTAGACCTCTCGGCCCTTCAGCCTCTGCTCCTTCCCCTTCCACAACCGTTCAGCCACCGGCCTCCGCTCCTGCTAAGCCCCCTACGGTTTCCCAACCTCCCGCCTCCGCTCCTGCTAAGCCCCCCACGGTTTCACAGCCTCCCGCCTCCGCTCCTGCTCAGCCCCCAACGGTTTCACAACCACCTGCCTCTGCTCCGGGACCTTCCTCAACCACTAAGCCACCGGTTTCCTCCCCTGCTCCAAAGACTAGCACTCCTCCACCTCCGGCTAATGCACCATCCCCCACTACCGTCACCACCTCGCCCCCGTCTCCTCCTCCTACTACTTCTACCCCTCCTCCGTCAACTTCCGCCTACCCGCCCTCCTCCATCGCTCACACACCGGCTCCTGCTCCTGCTGCTCCTCACAAAAAGAACAACGCCGTAGAGAACAAGGTTGCTGTTGCTGGAACTTTGGCGTTTGCTGCTTTTGCTACCGTTTTGATCTTGTAGATCGTAGGGTCGGGATTTTGTTGCCTAATTATTGCTTTTGGGTTTTCCGTTTTTGAACAGTTATTATTAATTCTTGCTATTATTATTTGTTTATTATTTCAAGATGAGCGTAAACTTTCCTTTACTCGGTTCCTATGAACCAAATCCTTGATGAAATAATATGTTCGGATTAATAAATTTGTTCCCTTTCATTGCAAGTTTTTTCCTCTCACTTTTTTCGCCAGTATATTTCATTGATTTAAATCTGAATTCCTTGAAGGAGGCTTGATTAATATGGATTGAGATCCTCTCCTGTAAAGTTATGTCCTGTTGGTTGAATCGTGGCCATGATTTTCAAAATCATTGGTGAGAATTTATTTTTACCTTATTTAATTTTTTTAATTTTTCTTACCTTACATATTTTAGGGCCATTGATTAAACAAATCAACGGTATTTATTTAACATGTTGAATACTGTACAGGAGAGAATCCAAATCCGATTAATATTTATGTTACTACTTGTCTTTTTTTTTTTTGTCTACTACTTGTCTTTCTTTACTATTCCACAATTCCTAGATGCAATATATAGGTATCTGATTATTTTTGTTTTAAAAAAGAGTATGTGATTTAAGTGGGTGCATGAATGTGCTCGTCGCGAAGATCAATACTTAGAAATTTTGAAGGACAAACATTTAATGTCAACACATAGTGGCGTGAGATTTTTACTTACCTTGGATTAGTTAACACATTGTGTATTTTACATGTAGTATTTTTATAGGTGAGGATTGTCTCTAAAATAATGATCAACTTGTAAAAAGTATACAATGTTAGGAAAACTATCACCAATAATAACTCTCACACTGTCTAATTCTCAGTTGGCTTTTTTTTTTTATACCAATGTACGATATATAAAAGAGAGAAAAAAAAAATGCATCCATTATTTTGATCGAAATATGTACATGTTTTATGTTTTGCTGTTGTACTCCTCATATTAGTTAAACCTGATGGCTTATAGAAAAATGAATGATCGAATAGAAATTATGAGACTAATGTGATGAACACCTCTAATTGTACTCACATTTCGAGATTTTTACTGACTATTCATATACTAATATATAAATCTATGGTTAGCATAAAAAAATAAAATTGTACTCGCGTTTATACAATAAGGCACACACAGACACTTAAATTGTCTCCAACTCTCCATAATCATGATTTGGGATATCAATCGGTTTAATATGTACTTTTACCTCTTTACACACGTAATAGGCTGTATTTGGCCATGTCAAGCCATGGAGAAGGGTTGTGCAAGTGGCTAAGGACTTCCAGTGTGAGTGATCATGGGATGAATTTCATGGATTTCGTCATGTGATGCGTTCTTCTTCGTTGAATTGGTGATGAAATAATACTTTAGTTCTTACACTGAGAATTTGACATGGCGGCGTTTTCTTGAAAACTTACTGACCAAAGAAAACCCATGATCTTACTAGGTTCACAATCTTAAAAGAAACAAAAGAAAATCCTAGAAGATCAACCGCAATATTAATTAGAACGAAATCACTGACCAAAAATATAGAATGAAATCCTACTAAGTTCACAATATACTTAAAAAAAGAAAGAAAAAACCCTTGAAAATCAACCACAATATCCATCCGCTCAGATTATATGATCACCCACTTGTACGCCTTGATTCATTTCATTTCTCTTAACACCACAAAAGAAAAGGCCTGAAAATCAACTGCCCACTTCATTCCTTCCCGGCTCGATCAAATTCTAAACCACGCGTATGTGTGAGTATGCCCATGATTGATTTGATTTCACTTAACACCAACCCTGCATCCCAAAACCGTGTCTTCCTTAAAAAAACAACCGTGCTATTTAATTTTTCCTATTTTCTCTTCCAATTACTAGTTTATTACTCGTCCCAAAAATCATGGCCGCCAAGATTTACAATTAATACACCGAGCTTGAAATATCAGTATATATACATCCCCATCCTCCTCTTGTTCTCTACAGCAACAATACCATAACTAAACAGTACACAAACGTGAAAGAGAATTTCTCTACAGAGAAGAAAGAAGAAATGGCTCCCTCGAGTACTTTTGCCATGATGATGCTGGTGGCTTTGGTGGTGGTGTCCTCCATGGCACAGTCGCCCGTTCAGCCACCAGCCTCCGCTGCTCCCGCCCCATCTCCATCAACCATTAACCCACCACCAGCCTCCGCTCCTGCTAACCCCCCTACGGTTTCTCAACCTACTGTCGACGTCTCTTCTCCTGGCCGGCTGTCTTCAACCACTCCTCCTCCAGCTAAAGCACCATCACCCGCCAAAGTTAAGAGTGACGCCGTAGCCAACAAGTTTGCCGTTGCTGGAACTTTGGCCTTTGGTGTTTTCACTGCCGTTTTGGTCATGTAGATTGTAGGGTGGAAAGTTGTGTGGGCGTTTATTGAGTTTGGATTTTCTATGTTAAACAGTCATTGTTCTATGTTTATTGTTTTAGGAAGGGCATTAACCTTTCTTTTATTGTTTCGTATGCCTTAAATATTTGATTAATTAATTTGTGTTTGTTTCAAGTTTCTTCTTGTTCTTTTCTCCTGTTTTGACCGCATAATTATGCTGTCTCATTTTAATTCAATCAACATACTCTTCCACCAAAAAAGAAAATAAACCGATTCAATCGGTTCTCCGTTATGATTCTTTACTACTCCAGTATTCCCATTCGAGTATTCCTAGGATTTGTTTTCTTGATCCAACAGTATTACAAAGGATATGCAATATGGGTATGTGATTGTTAAGGGGATGGATGTGCTTGTTGAAAGATCAATACTTAATGAAAGATTTAAAAGGACAACGATTTGTACTTTACCTTGGATTATTAATTTTTGAGTCATGTCACATTGGCTATGGCCGGTTCGATGGACTTTGGACAAGAGAGAAAAAAATGCATTAATTATTTTGATGGAATTAATACACATGTTTGCTGTTGTATTATTCAAATAAGTGAAACACACGATGGCTTGAAGGAAAATGAATCAAATAGATTTATGTTATTTTTTTTTCTGACGAAAAAAAAAGAGGGCACATTAGTGTCATTATCACTCCTTCGGTAAAGGCCCTAGTTAATATCGGTTATATCTTGGCATAAACTATAGTCATGGGAGAGATCGCCAATTAGGGCATCAATGGACACTCTCGCTCGCAAAGTGTCATAATTTTAGGGATCACTAGGCTCAACGACCACCATCTATACCGTGTGGAAGGCCTATTTAGCCACGTCAACAAGGCTTGACTGCTAGCGGCAAAACTCGAACTCGAATCCTATAGAGATAGGGACACACTAACACTTAAATTGTCTCCATAATCATGATTCGGGATATCAATTGGTTTAATAGTTTTAGCTCTTTATACGTAGCAGACAAAGGCGAATCCCATTTCCCAAAAATTTCATAAAGTCCCTTAAAAATATGTATGGTCACCCCTAACTCTTAAAATTTTTTATGTTAGTCCGTCCATTAAAATTGTGAATATTACTTATATTTGTTTGTTATTTTTTTAAAAAAATTATAATAATCTAATTTGCTATAGATCTAAAACATGTATATTTCTTACATTGAGAATCCGACAAGGTGATAGTGTTTTCTCATTTTATTTTCTTTTAAGGAGCAAGTATTTCCACAATAGTTTGCCGGATTACAAAATTAGAACGAAATCACTTACCAAAAAATAGACCCAAATCTTACTAAGTTCACAATGTACTTAAAACAAAAGCATCAAAATCAACCACATTTCCGCTCAGATTATGTGCCTTGATTGAGTTGATTTCTCTTAACACCACAAAAGAAAAGGCATGAAAATCAACGACCCACATTCCTTCCCGTGTATTTTCGTTCATTCATTGATCTACCTTAGCACCAACACTGCATTTCCAAAAACCGTGTATGTCCATGTCATTTCCTTAAAATAAAACCGTGTTATTTAAATTATCTTGTTATCTCTTACTTAATTATTTAGTATCAAAAAAAAATCTCTTACTTAATTATTACTGGTCCCAAAAATCATGGGTGCCAAGATTTACTGACCTCGAAATATCGCTATATATACATCCCCATCCTCCCCTTTCCTCTATAACAATACCGTAATTACTACTACTACACAGACATACGTGATAAGAGAATTTCTCTAGAGCGAAGAGATCAAGAATGGCTCCTTCGAGTACTTTTGTGGTGTTGCTGGTGGCTTTAATGGTTGTGTCCTCCATGGCACAGTCACCGTCTTCCTCTCCTGCAGCTGCGCCGGCCGGACCTCAACAACCTCCCGCCTCTACTCCAGCTGGGCCGTCTTCAACCACTCCTCCTCCAGCTAAAGCACCATCCCCTTCCAAAGTTAAGAATGGTGCCGTAGTACTGAACAAATTTTCCGTTGCTGGAACTTTGGCCTTTGGTGCTTTCACTGCGGTTTTGGTCATGTAGGACGTTGCAGGGTATGAAAAGTTGTGGGGGGTTTATTATCGAGTTTGGATTTTCTTTTTTGAACATTTATTATTATTATTATTATTATTATTATTATTATTATTATTATTATTATTATTATTATTATTATTATTATTATTATTATTTGTTTATTAATTCAAGGATGGGCGTAAACTTTCCTCTAGTCTGTTCTTATGAACCATATCCTTGATGAAATAATATGTTCACATTAATAAACTTTTTCCCTTCCATTCCAAGTCTCTTCCTCTCTCTTTTTTCGCCAGTATATTTCATTGATTTAAATCTGAATTCCAAGAAGAAAATCTGTATGGTGGCTTGAACACGAGGTCACATTGATATATATAATTATATATATGTTATCCGTTGTTTTCCTTTTCTATTCCAGAATTCCTAGATGCAATATAAGGATGTGATTGTTAAAGGGGTGCATGAATGTTCTCGTCGCGAATTAGTTCAATAGTTAAATATTTAAAAGGACGAGCATATGGTGGCGCGAGATGTATATATATGCCCTAAGATTATGATTATATATTTTACATGTATAGTATTTTTATAGGTAAGGATTTCAGTGTCTCTTAAATAATGCTTCAACTTCTAAAGAGTATACGTACGTACAATGTTAGGGAAACTATCGTCGATACATTATCTAATGCTTAACTAGCTGGGTTCAATGGATTTTGGACAAGATACCAATGTACGATAAATGAGGGGGGAAAAAAAATGAAACCATTATTTTGATCGAAATATGTACATGTTTTGCTGTCGTATTATTTTAGTTAAAGGGTTAAACACCTTTTATATACCTCGAGATTTCCTTTTGTCCCGATCGCATATCCCGAAGTTTCTGTGTCCCTTTTATGTACCTCGAATTTCAATTTATGTCCCTTTTGTGTACCTCGGGCAGCCCGGACGATGACATGGCCATCTGTCCGGGTCCACTTGACACATGGCATAATGCCATTGGTGCCATGTGGAAATTTGTGTGGGACCCACAAACTAGAATATTTAAGGAATAAGGTGGGACCCACAATAATATCCATTTGGTGTCAAAAGAATTGCGACAAGTGTCAAGTGGGCCCCGGTAGATGGCCATGTCATCGTCCGGGCTGCCCGAGGTACACAAAAGGGACATAAATTGAAACTCGAGGTACATAAAAGGGACACAGAAACTCTGGGGTATACGATCGGGACAAAAAAAAAACTCGAGGTATATAAAAGGTGCTTAACCCTTTAGTAAACACGATGGCTTGGAGAAAAACGAATGATCTAATGGAAATTCTTAGACTAATGTGATGGACACCTCTAATTGTCTCCATAATCATGATTTGGGATATTAATTGATTTAATATGTAGCTTTAACTCTTTACACAGCTAGGTTGTATTCGGCCATGTCAAGCCCATGGAGCTGATTCCGTTTGGAACGTGGGACTTGGACCAGGGTTGTGCAAGTGGCTAAGGACTTCCAGTGTGAGTGAGTGATATTCATGCGATAAATTTCATGGATTTCGTGTGATGCGTCTTTCTTTGTTTGATTGATGATGAAATTTTGTGTTCTTACATTGAGAATATGACATGGTGACGGTGTTTTCTCTCATTCTTTTCTTTTTTTTTTTTTTCCTTTAAGGAGCAAGCATTTCTACAATAGTTTGCCGGATTACAAAATTAGAACGAAATCCTACTGATTTCACAATGTACATCAAAAAAAAAAAACTTGAAAATCAACCACATTTCCGCTCAGATTATATGCCTTGATTGAGTTGATTTCTCTTAATACCACAAAGAAAATGCCTGAAAATCAACTGCCCACATTCCATCCCGGCTCGATCAAATTCTGGCCATGCGCATGTCCATGATTGATTTGTTTTTTTTTTTTAATGGAATGATTGATTTGATTTGATTTCACTTAACACTGACCGTCTGCATCTCAAAACCGTGTCATTTCCTTAACAAAAAAAAAGCCGTGTTATTTAATTTTTCCTATTTTCTCTCTACTTATTACTCGTTTAATTATCACTCGTCCCAAAAATCATGGCCGCCAAGATTTACAATTAATACACCGAGCTTGAAATATCAGTATATATACATCCCCATCCTCCTCTTGTTCTCTACAGCAACAATACCATAACTAAACAGTACACAAACGTGAAAGAGAATTTCTCTACAGAGAAGAAAGAAGAAATGGCTCCCTCGAGTACTTTTGCCATGATGATGCTGGTGGCTTTGGTGGTGGTGTCCTCCTCCATGGCACAGTCACCGGTTCAGCCACCAGCCTCCGCTGCTCCCGCCCCATCTCCATCAACCATCAACCCACCTGCAGCCTCCGCCCCTGCTAGCCCCCCTACGGTTTCTCAACCTACTGTTGACGTCTCTTCTCCTGGCCGGCTGTCTTCAACCACTCCTCCTCCAGCTAAAGCACCATCACCGGCCAAAGTTAAGAGTGACGCCGTAGCCAACAAATTTGCCGTTGCTGGAACTCTGGCCTTTGGTGTTTTCACTGCCGTTTTGGTCATGTAGGTTTGTAGGGTGAAAATTAATTTGTAAGTGGCCGAGGGGT
Organism: Turnera subulata; assembly: GCA_028386065.3. Taxonomy (NCBI): domain Eukaryota; kingdom Viridiplantae; phylum Streptophyta; class Magnoliopsida; order Malpighiales; family Passifloraceae; genus Turnera; species Turnera subulata. The sequence continues at coordinate 3,740 of JAKUCV010001246.1, read as the reverse complement.
TTATTGAGTTTAGATTTTTTTTAAGAACAGATATTATTATTATTATTATTATTATTATTCATTGTTTATTATTTCAAGGATGGGCATAGACTTTCCTTTTCTCGGTTCTTATGAACTAAATCCTTGATTCAATAATATGTTATGATTAATAAATTTGTTTGATCCCTTTCATAGCATGTTTCTTTTTTATTTTTTTTCCCCTCTCTTTTTTTCGATCGCAGTATAATTAGTTTTTTTCGTTGATTTAAATCTGAATTCCAAGAGGAAATTATGTATGTAACAGTGGTGTGAGCACGAGGCTAGATTGTCATATGTTACCTGCCCTCAGTTATCATTCTTTACTATTCCAGTATTTCCTAGGATATGCAATATAGATATGTGAATGTTAAGGGGGTGAATCTGCTGGTCGCAAAGATCAATTGTTAAATATTTATATTAAAGGACAAACATGTAGTGGCGCGAGATTTACTTTGCGGTGGATTAGTTAAAATTTTGAAGTCTTTCTTTTCTGTATGAACTGAGATTATGTTACATAGTATTTTCATAACTGATCGGATTTCTGTGTCTCTTAAATAACGTTTTAAGTTGTATCGAGCATAGAACCATCACCAATATTAACTGATCTCATTTTGTCTAGTTCTCAATTAGTGGGTTCAATGGATTTAATTTGGACAAGATACCGTAAAAGAGAGAAAAAATCCATCAATTATTTTGATCGAAATATATACATGTTTTGCTGTTGTATTGTTCATATATTAGTTAAAACATGATGGCTTGAAGAAAAATGAATGATCAAATAGAATTATATATAGAAATTATGGTAATGTGATGGATACTCTATATTGTATCAATCGATATAGTTTAGCTCTAATTGGGACTTCTACTGTGAGTGATCTGAACTTGGATGTGTGTGATAAGCCAATTGAACTCATACTTCATTACCATAATTATATAATGACGTACGGAATCCTATCCGCCCCTAATAAGCCTTCTTTTTACATCGAAATATTGAAAATTATTCATAAATTTCAATCTCCAAACCACCATCAATCTCACTCATTAAGATCTAATCTATAATCCTTTGGATTTATCAATAAGAAAAAGAAGTGTTGGCTTGTGTTATAGGTCTTTTTATATTGAATTGGTGATGAAATTTTGTGTTCTTACATTGAGAATTGGACATGGTGATGACCGAGCAATTATTTCTAATAGCTTGCCGGAATATAAAATTAGAACGAAATCACTTACCAAAAGCTAGAACGAAATCTTACCAAGTTTGTAAAAAAAAATGGGATATCTTGAAAATCAACCACATTATTCATCCGCCCGAGATTATATGACCCACTTGTACTCCTTGATTGAGTTGATTTCTCTTAACACCACAAAAGAAAAAGCCTGAAAATCAACTGCCCCCAGCACTTTTGGGCCCAAAATTCTAACCCACGTATATATCCATGATTGAATTAATTTTTATTTCTTTTATGGAATGATTGATCTAATTTCACTTAGCACCAAAACTGCATCCCCCCAAAACCGTGTCATTAAAAAAACCGTGTTATTTAAATTTTCCTGTTATCTCTTGTATAATTATTACTCGTTCCAAAAATCAAGGCCGCCAAGATTAACGTTAAATTAACCAACCTTGAAATATCACTATATATATATACATCCCCATCCTACTCTTTTTTTCTATAACAACAGAACCATAACTACACACGCATACGTGAAAGAGAATTTCTTTACAGCTAGCGAAGAGATCAAGAATGGCTCCCTTGAGTACTTTTGTGGTGTTGATGGTGGTAGCTGTGATGGTGGTGTCCTCCGTAGCACAGTCACCGTCTTCCTCTCCTGCAGCTGCACCGGCCGGACCTCAACAACCTCCGGCCTCTGCTCCAGTACTTGTGCCGTCTTCAACCACTCCTCCTCCAGCTAAGGCGGCACCATCACCCCGCAAAGTTAAGAATGATGCCGTAGCCAACAAATTTTCCGTTGCTGGAACTTTGGCCTTTGGTGCTTTCACTGCCGTTTTGGTCATGTAGATTGTAGGGTGAAAAGTTGTAGGTGGGGGGTTATATTGAGTTTGGATTTTTCCATTTTGAACAGTTATTAATTATTACTATTATTATTATTCATTGTTTATTATTTCAAGGATGCATATGGGCGTAAAACTTTCCTTTTCTCGGTTCTTATGAACCATATATCCTTGATTAAATAATATGTTCTGATTATTAATTTTGTTCCCTTACCATGCAAGTTTCTTCATCATCTCTCTGTTTTTTTCGATCCCCAGTATAATTATTTTCATTCTGATGTATTCCCCTCGTCATTCGTCAAGTCCTCCCTGACTGAGGCTCCTGTTACTTCTTTTATATTCCATCAATAAAATACATCGTTAGCATAAAAAAAATCTACCACCAATAATAACTCTCACATTGTCTTGTTCTTAATTGGTGGGTTCAATGGACTTTGGACAAGATACCATAAAAGAGATAAAAAAAAAAAAAAAGCGTCGGCCAATTATTTTGAACGAAATATACATGTTGTAGCCGTTGTATTATTCATATTATTTAAAACACGATGGCTTGAAGAATGAATGATCAAATAGAATTATAGAAATTATGAGACTGATGTGATCATGACACTCTAATTGTAGTCACATTTATATACCAAGGCACACAGAAACCTAATTTGTCTCCATAACCATGATTTGGTACGTATCAATCGACAGTTTAGCAGCAATGGAGAAGGGTTAACTATGCAATTGGCTAAGGACTTCCAGTGTGAATGATCATGGTTTCGTGGATGGCGTGTGATGCATCCTCCTTTGTTGAATTGGTGATGAAGTTTTGTGTACTTACATTGAGAATTAACATGGTGACAGTGTTTCTCATCTTACTTTCTTTTAAGGAGCAAGAACTTCTACAATAGCTTGCCGGATTATAAAATTAAAACGAAATCACTTGCCAAAAGAATAGAACGAAATCTTACTAAGTTCACAATGTACTTAAAAAAACATAAAAAAATCTTGAAAATCAACCAGATTATTCATATTCATCCACGCAGATTATATGACCCACTTGTACGGCTTGATTGATTTGATTTCTCTTAACACCACAAAAGAAAAAGCCTGAAAATCAACTTTCCACATATTCGGCATAAATTCTAACCCACGCGTATGTCCATGATTGATTTATTTAAATGGAATGATTGATTTGATTTCACTTAATACGGTAACACTGCATCCCAAAACCGTGTCATTTCCTGAAAAAAAAAAAAAAGCCGTGTATGTAAAATTTCCTATTTCATCTTTACTCGTCCCAAAAATCATGGCCGCCAAAGATTTACAATTAATAAACGGACCTTGAAATATCACTATATATACATCTCCATCCTCCTCTGGTTCTCCATAACAACAATACCATAACTACACACACATACGTGAAAGAGAATTTCTCTACAGAGAAAGAAAAAGAATGGCTCCCTCGAGTACTTTTGCCATGTTGATGCTGGTGGCTTTTGTGGTGGTGTCCTCCATGGCACATGTTGGAATAGTGTTGCCCATTCCAATCCCACATCTTGGAGAAAGTGCTTGTGGGGAGTTTTGTTTTGCTATAAATAGAACTCCCCCTTGCCTTAGAAATCCATCCCAAAAACATTAGAGTACATTGTATCCTAACAATTGTACTAAATACTCTTCCTCTCCTATAAAAAGAGCAGTGCTCCGGAGACGTAGGCATAAT
>JAKUCV010001245.1:0-21478 GCA_028386065.3 Turnera subulata | reverse complement strand
AGCCCTTGCTCTTTGTTCCTACCAGGAAACCATAATTCCAAGATCTTTTCACCATATGCACTATTGTAATAAATCGTTCCTCACGATGCTATTTGAACACTCTAAATTAACATCAGTGTTTAATTTACTCTTTTTTGCTTAGACGTTTAAGTATCTACTAATCTGTCCAATCAATTCTTTCGTATTAATTGGAGGTAGTCTAGGTTTCCGTAATCTATATGACACTCATATACAACATCGATTGCGCAGCGGAAGCACGGAAACTCAACCAAGAACCAAGTGAAGCATGCATAAACCGTATAACAATTTTTACATACCTGGAAGGTTAGGATCTTTCACCTAACTTGTGTAACCGAATCAGCTAGAGCCAGACAAAAGCCTCGCCCCTCTACGGTATCCAGACGAACCGTGACCGGCTTGGAATCGTCACACGAGTTAAGCCTCGAGCTCCACCGGACTGATGTGCTAGCAAGAGTAAACCGGGAGCAACAACTTTGTGGTGTTTATGTGTATTTGGTTATCTTCTTTCTTTCACAAAGAATGAAGAAGAGGTGTGTGTGGTGTTTTTTTTGAATTTGCAGAAGCAAAAACGTGAGAGTGGGGAGGGAATAATCTGATCATCACACACTAAACCCACTCAACAAAAGCCTTGGCCTAATGGCAAACATGGTGGACCAAAAGTAGCATTATGATAATGCATCCACATAATCATGTTGCCCACTAAAAGCCAAAACACACCAACTCATCACAGCACTTAAAGGGGTTCAATTATGCTGACATTCAGCAAACCAACCACCCAAAAACGACCTTGGTCCAACCACACCCGGTCCAACCATGGTCCAACCACGGTTCAACCACCTGCTCGAATCAACGGTTCTATGTGTGTGACCCTGTAGGCACTTGTAACGTCCGACAATAATTGTAAAAGCTCATTTTACAATTATAAGCAAAGAGCGGCGTCTAGCAACACATCATTGCTACCCGAACGACAAGATCAGTACTGATTCTATATGCCTCGGAACGTGTCATCGTCCTTTCGTCCCATCATCACACGAGACATGGAATATGCCAATCTCGTATATGTTTAATCTATGTTTCTTGATCCCCGAGTTAACTGTATAAAACGGATATCCGTGATATCACCATATCACCTAATCCGAGCATAGCCATGCATTTAACAGTTCAACTCTATCAAGAAACCATCCGATAATATACCCGTTATATGGGTCGGACGAATCCCCTCTTGATCAATCAAAACCCACTACGTAATCATCATATACCCAATGATTACCCTTATGTCCACCCAGTTACGGATGACTAGGAATAATATCAAAGTACATGATTCATATGTTGGATACCTTGACGATCTCAGGTCGGAGGACAATACATCTATAAGAACCACTAATGATATACATATAACGTTCCATGTAGGGTTCTTATGTGGGTCGGTCCAGTCCACAAGTTCTCCAACTTGTACCCGTATGTAGAATTCATATCACATATGCAATTCTCAACATACGCTAGTCTTAATTTATTATTACAACCCATCCGTAATAATAATCGATTAGGGACATTTAAGAATATGAAATATTCTAGGGTTATAAGTATGTGCAAGCGTTTATCTCATAAACGATACTTATTGGAATAACCTTAATGTGTATACATGACAACAAATAATCATCCATGGCTTTTTGAGCATATTACACTAACAGGTAGCACTTAACAATATGTAAAGGCCCGATCAAAGTGGGAAGATAAAGGACAAACTATTTGTTCAGTTCGTAACATTTATATTCCAAAAACGTTGATATAATAGATCATAAAGGTTTACTACTACCATAATTAAATTGAAGGCATAAAAACAGGAGAGCATTATCTCTTTGTATTAAATTATACATACATGCACCACAAAAGTTTTCCAGACGACATGGGATACAGACAGCTTACAACAATTTCTACCACTCCACATCCAAGGGCTGCTCGCTCTGTCTCCCACCCCTTCATACAGTGATGAAGCTAATATTGCCGTGTGGGATGGCACCCGGTCTATGCTCAGTTAAGTCAGCCTATAAACTTATGCATAACCATGACCACATTCAAAAGGAGCCTTGGCACACCATATGGAAATGGAATGGCCTCCCTCGTGCATGAACCTTCCTATGGAAACTCGCACACAATGCGATACTCACCAATTCCGAGAGAATGCGGCGTCACATGGCGGCAGCGGACACATGCCCACGATGCTACTAGGAGCCAGAGACAGCATTACATGCTGTACGAGATTGCAGGTACGTATAACTTATTTGGAACCAACTTCTACGATCTGATGTCCGACACTCTTTCTTTGCAAAACACAATGTGAAAGTATGGATCCAACACTCCCTTCGTGCAAATTATGACCACAACCTGGTGTGCCCATGGCCATTTCTCTTCGGCATGGCAACCAGGCTCATCTGGAAAAACTGAAATTCACTAGTGTTTAAACCATTGAAGCACCTGAAGACCCGGTTCAACTGAGTGACACCATTGTCCACTATGCGCACTTAGTATGGAAAGAAACATCCCACCTCGTAATCACAGGAGCGGGGGATCAGACAACATCCATTCAGGTCGGCTGGAAAGCACCACTACCCGGGATGCTCAAGGCCAACACTGATGGATCCTCCTATCCAGTAGCTAACCGATCTGGTGCAGGAGGAGTCATCCGCGATTCTTCTCGACGCTGGCTGCATGGCTTCACACACCGATTTCGTCACTGTGGACCTTCGTATCCTATCTTGAAGTTGAAGTGACAATGCCAAATTAGTTGAACTCATCCTTGAGCGAAGATCTAACCGATTCTCTACAATTCTGTTGATGGAATGCATCAGACATCTTCTTCATCAATAATGGAGTGTGACATTCTGACAACTTTGTAGCGGATTGTCTAGCCAAGAGAGCCCTCTCGTTGGATGAAGGGTGCTTAACTTATGATACACCACCTGATTTTTGTTTGGCACTTCGTGTCGCAGACGCCAATGGCACCACTACATTATGAGACACTTTAAGTTTATCGAATCAAGCATTTATTAAAAAAAAAATGTTTCCCAGACGGCAATTCATTAATTAAGAATTGAAAATGTTAAAATTTCGCTTCTATTTTTGGTCTTTGACGCCGCGTGAGGATCTTTTGCCTCGGTCTCGTTCGACCTGTAGTCCCTCCTCAACAATGAAGTTAATTGAAGTCGTTCATAAAAAAAGGAAGAGAAAAGCACAATCTTATATTCAAGTCTTTTGGTTAATTAAATTATACATATTAGGGATTATGAGTAAATAATTTTTTCTATCCTTACACTTTGTCGAATCTTTCATTTGTTGTCCATCTTTCTTTATTTTCACTTATATTGTCCTTCAAGTCTCGTTTTATTAGGACATATTGTCCTTTTTTCATATAATAACCGGTAGTTGCTGATGTGTTAGATGGGATCCACTTTCTACATATTTTTTAAATATTTTTTCTTTTTCCTTCTCTTTTCTTTCTTTCTTTCTTTATTTTACTTTCTTTTCTTTTTTTATCCAAAATTTTAATACATCCCTTCTTTTCTTTTTTTCTCCCAGACTCTTTTTCTTTTTTGTTATTTAAGACTCATCGCCACCATCACCGCTTCCTCACCGTCGGACCCGCCTCTTCTCTTTTCTTCTTTCTCTTTCTTGTGTTTTCCCCTCTTCTTTTCTTTTTTGTTTCTTTTCTCTTCACAAAGCCACCTGCTTGTCTCAAACGGCTTTTGCTTTGGTGGTTTCTCTTCCTGCGGATGCATCCACGATGGGTCTGGAAAAAACTGGCTCGGATCTGTCGAATTTTGGAAGATCGGAGTCTCTACGGCGACCTGCAAATCCGGCTCAGATCTGCCGTCTGCCGCCGCCTGTGTGACCCCAACTCCTCGGCTCCGCCTGTGTTGACGCCTCCTTTGCCATCTTTTCCCATATGACCAAGCCCTTCCTCCACCTTGTCAAGCTGTGACGATACAAATCCGATAGGTTGCAGCATACAACGCCGCCTCTCTCTATCTCCTCTTCTTTTTTATTCTTGATTTCTTTTTAAAACAATTCATACAGAAACCAAAATCATTTTTTTTAAAAAATCAAATCTCCATTTGATTAGAAACGTGTTAATCGAATTTTATATATTGGATTGATGGTCGATTCGGATTTGTGTTTGTGGGAGGGAGCCCCCAATTGGTGCCTGTTTATAAAGAACTCGTCAGCCAACAACGACTTCGATCCGGTTGATGCTTTGTTTTTCATTGTCTTTCTGGGGAAGTTTTTTTCTTCTTATATTTTTTCTGGGTTGCCTAATGAATTTGTGGATGAATTAAACTCTGTTTTCTTTTTTTCCGAACAATATGGTGGGGAGTGAAAGTAGCCATGTACGATTTGGGAATATAGAATGTGAGATGGTGGGGTCTTTTTAATTTTTTTATTAGAATTTCCTTACTCTTTTAAAAATCTGGATATTTCATTCTATGTTTGGCAGATTTAAATTCATCATGTTTTTTTTTCTTCCAACATGAAAAACGAGTTTGTGTAAAGATGAGATTGAAGAAAGTTACAAGAGAAAGTAAAAGAATAGGAAGAAAGAGAATAAATAAGTTGTGTCTGAGACCCACCGGACACGCGTCATCAGCACAAGCGTCATCAGCACAATAATTCACCTGCTATTATGTGTAAAAAGTAAACTAAGAGTTAAGGGACACCATGAGTGAAATAAACCGAAGAGGGACAACAAATTCAAAATCGATTAAATAGAGGGATAAAAAAACTTTTTACCAGACATTAATAGAGGTTTATTATACTATATGCATAGATGGGTCAGGCGGTCAGCGACCTTTTCTTGTTAGTATATACCGTTTGGCTAGCTAACAAGTTACTTGCTCTTAATGATTTTAAACATTGAAACTTAAGTGAGGTTTGCTTAGATAAAGGATATGTATTGCGATCAAAAAAAAAAAAAGAAAAGATAAAGGGTATGTATAAGTGTTCACATTTTGTTTGGTCCCCAAGGAAAAGGAGAAGACTTCATGAGAAAAGTTGCACCGTTAACCGTTTTCAGTACGTTGTTCAATAGTTACCCATTTTTTTCTTTTTTTCTTCCCCTTAGTCTCCAATTTCTTCATGTTCTGTGGTTTTGTGTGTCAATTAAGGGTGAGTGTTTAGTTGTTTGTTTGGTCACCCTAAATTTTGGTTTGGTCTTCTGGTGGACCGAACTTCTATCGAACTGTTTGAACTAATGTCCGAAGCCCAGAAAGGCGAAGACCGAATAACCGAACTTTCTTTGGGTTTGGTTCGGACAGACCGAAATATCTGAAATTTTGTATAACATAGTATGCTATCCTTTTCAATTTTCAAAATAAATATAAACCATCTCCTCTCATTTTAGAAGATAATAAATGTAAGATAAAGACAAAAGATAATCAACAAAGTTCATTACATTCAAATTTAAAAAGATAATAAATAATTCATATCATGATTTTTTTATGCTATTTAGATATCATGATAATAATTCCAAACATTCAACATTGTCATTCTTGATTCACAAGATACTATTCTAGGCAAGACAATTACAATAGTTTAAAACTCTAAAAAAACCAGAAACCACAAAGCCAAAAAGTCAGTAAGCTATTCATGAATCGTTTTTTTCCCATCTAATTGGGAATTTCATATTGCTGCATACAAAAAGCTTTATTGCACTTCTTATTATCTCTCTGTAAAAAAAATTAAATTGGCATTGAAATAATTCAGTAGCATATTAGTCAAAACATGATAATTAAGAAAGAAGAAGAAAAGGATGAAATTGACATTGGAATAATTCAACTGTACTACATCTATCCTATGTGTAGTTAGTTGCTAAAATTAGAGAATTAGCGATTTTTTTGATACTGAATCAGTATGACTTAATGACTCAATACAAATAAAATAATTGATATACATTCTATTTTTTTTTCTAAATTCCCACTTGTTTGTTAATAGTGTCGTGTAAAGTTACTGTGGAAATAACTTTGTGTAATATATTGTTTTTGGCCCTTTTATTTTTTAAGCTCTGGCCGATTTCGACACGAGACTAATCTTTCCGGTCCGGGCTTCGATCGGCACCTGTTAAGGTGGGCACCATACCAATTGTATATGTTCCATTCACATCACCAAAATTTAAACCCTGATTGATGCTTAGGGATCCCGGCCCTTCTCCACTAGGACCAACACAAGTTGGTAAGCTCCGGCCAATTGATACTTTCGGACTAACCGAGATTTGCTTGAGGGTGACCAAATGAAAGTTTCCTAAAAGTTCGAGTTTGACCATTCAAACTAAATTTTTAAACTTTGGTTTGGGGTTGACCTAAATTTATAAACTTTAGTTTAACATCGGTCAGTTTGGTTCGGGCATCACCCCTGCCCCTAGGCTGCCAATGATGACTTTCTTGTATGCCTCACGTATTTACCAAACAATGGATTCGTGTATGCTACATGTCGTGCGGCTTGTAAAACTCTGGGTTTTTGGGATTTGATTTGTTTTTGGACTTGGAATATAATATATGGAGCTAAATTTTAATTATAAGAAATAGGGAAGCTTACCTAGAAAATGATACAAGTGTAAGGTTTAAACGAATAACCAACTAAAAAATGAGGTAAAGAGACGCTTCAAGTAGAAAATGCCAAATTGCACTGTTTATCAAACGTATTTTTCTCCTAAAAGTATTATTGGGTTTGTTTCACAACAAAAATATTATTGGTTTAATCGAATCCATAATCGGTAATCTCTTATCACCTCTGATCATTAGCCCAAAATCAATTGGGAGCATGAGTGATTATTAATCTTTACAATGTCTATGATATTTGAGTTAGCAAAATCAATCTTATATGTCAATAGCTAGGCTTCAGTTTCTTTCAAGCAATCCATAGTACGTATTGTAATCTTTTTTCTCGCGGCAGTTCACATTGTCTCAATTCTCAAAGCCCAAAAACGAGAGAATAGTGTTTGATCTCCATTGAAAAAGAATGAGAAATTCAGCTCCGAAAACGGTCAAGGACGTGCATGGAAGACTTAATCCTTTATTCCATTTTGGTGGCTAAGTGAATCCTGTGAACAGAAACATTTTAAAACTGTAAAGTTGCAATTATTCAACTGAGGGAATCGTCACATTTTCAAGGTGTTAAGAATAACTCATTAATGGGAATTTTAATGAAGAAAATGGAGGAGAAGGAGGAAGGAAGAAGCAGAGAAAATGGGAAAGAATTCGGTGCAGCTCTCTAATTTTCATTCACACTGAGTATATATTTATACAAAGTTTGTTAGGTGGAACAGTGTCACGCACAGTGACATCCACGTTTTAACACGTTTTATAACACTCCCCTTTGGATGTCACTGTATATTGGATAGAATACGCTAAGTGGAGAATTGCCTCATTAAAAACTTTACCAAGAAAAACCTAGTGGGATAAAAACTTGGTGAAGGAAAAAAGAGTGCAGTGCGTATTCTACTCCCCTCATTTTAGCCTCTGTTGATTTCTTTGATGTCGTTGTATGCTAATCGTCCTTGTCAGCTTCTGGTGACGTGTGTGTTGTCTGATCACTTTTGATACATCATTATTTTAATTGGACAATATAGGCAGCATTATCTTCATAATTTTTTGTTGGAGCATCTGTCTTGCCCTCTTGTCTTTTGTAGTCCCAATGATACAGTAATTTCATGAGTAATGTTGTGGCAGATGTTCGGCTGTGCCTTTTGTGGANAACTCTTCTTTCTTCGGGCTTACAGGATTAACATGACACCACGTCTTTTATACCCCGAAGATAAGAGCAAATTCATATCTTGCCAATAGGCTTAAGTCAAAAGCTTCAGGCCTTATGTTACTAGCAATATAAATTGCACATCGACAGGGTACTTCAGGACCAAACTAATAGCACGGTATTTGGAAGCTTCTTCAGGAGTTCCAATTACATATAAAACACATAGATATCAGCATAGACAAATTCATTCATACTTAAAATGATTTAAATCATGTAAAGATCAACTCAGTTTAATTTTTGTAATTTCCCAGGAATTAGTCGCTTCAGGCAACTTGGATCCTTCAGGGATCTTCATGTATATATCATGACTTATGGATCCATAGTAATAGGCTGTAACAGCATTCATTAGATGCATTTCTAATTCTTTTCATGTAGTGCCAGACTTATCAAAATAATCGCATCCACCACAGGGGAGTATATCTCCTCACAATTAATACCAGGTCGTTAGGGTAAACCTTGTGCTACAAACCGTGCTTTATATATCTTTTCCGCACAAGTACCCATTTTCGACCGATTAATTTTACACCATCTGGTGTACGGACTACTGGTCCGAAAATTTTCTCGCTTCACAAGCGAGTCAAACACAGCCTTTAACTATATCTCTTTATTTTGGCCAATCATACAACGCCTACTTTCATTAGTAGGTTCATGATCCTCATTCTAATAAAATAAAATAAAAATTGTATTCTGTCGACGGTTATTTCACGTCGGTTCCATCTTATTTCTGACACTGTAATTGAGATCTCATCATACTCATTTATTTCAGGTACCTGAGTTACTTCTGGAACTTTATCAATTTGTATCAGAAAACCTCTTCTGGAGGATTTTCCTCTTCTTCAGGACTTTTAATTCAAAACTCTACTAGAGGCCTTATTTTCTTTACTGGGGCCATCTTACCTCCCTGCTCCTTTTTCTCTATCGAGAATTTCTTTTCTTTTTGGAACTGAGTATATTCTACACTTCTGGTGCACTTTAGATTCATTTGCATACTATACTTGTTTTTCAGGAACATCAATTTTGAGCAGGAGCATATGCAGCTGGTATTTTGGTCACATTATTTGTCTGGCAATTGCATATCAATTTTCTTGCTAATGAATCATCTGTTTGAACTTCAGGTTCATACTAATTTGTTTAAGGATCAACAAACATATATTGATAATACATTTAAGTAATGTCTTTATCTTGATCCAACTGCTTATTTTCCTCCCCTTATGTTGGGTAGACACTATCAAATTAATTTTTAACATACCCAACATGCACAACATATATTCACAATCTTCTTTAAGGACCAACATAATAATGCTGTGGTGGAGCATTATACAATATACAATAAATGGTCTGAAGATGGGAGTTACTGGGTTCGTGACCAAGAACCAATTAAGTAGGGGAACATTATGATAACTTGTTGGCTTGATGCACACAAGTATTGCTGCATGTAAAAATATCATTTTCTCAAACAATTATATTTCAGCAATGGTCCTGCAATCAATTGGAATATTCACCCAAATTAGTTTGGATTTATTTCCAATGATATATATTTTCCATTGAAAAAATATACCAGCATTCTCTAGACGTATAGTCTAATAACATAATTAGGGATATGTACCCGCAAGTGGCTTAATCATTAAAACAAGTGCGCACAATGCCAACTTGCGTCACACAATGGACTATCTAGTCGATGCATCATAAAAATTACCTAGATGGTCAACACAGTAGATTTATCAGTCCGCGTTCATATCCCAGAATTAATTCCAAACTTGCTGGTCTAGGCCAATCTCATCTTAGGAAGGCCGTATTATTAATTTCGCAGCAAACAAATACATGGAATTTCATTGATTGTAAAAACTTCTGGTTTTTCAATGAATGACCAAATAAATTTTGTGCATCATTATTGACCCGGGATGGCCCAACCGGTCAAACCAAACAATATGTCCATGTACCAACTTCAAGTTGGTGCCAGCTTCAGGCTACTATATATATATATATATATGCCAGCTTCAGGCTGGATATGATGACTTAGGAAGATTATTTACCAGCTTCTGGTTGGGGCATACTAGCTATAAATTACATATTTATCAGCCAACTTCTAGTTGGTCTCAGCTTCGGGCTGTGCAAACTGTGTATTTAAACACTTAAAAATTGCTAGCTTTAGGCTAGTGCATTCTAGCTTCTGGCTGGATATGGTAAGTTTAATAACTTAGATTGCTAGCTTCAGGCTGCAATATATGTGCCAATTTTAGGCTTATATCTGCCACTCATGTCGGAAAAGATCAGAATTATTGAGCAAACTTTTTCAAAAGCAACTTTGGAGTTTTGTGAAACCAAAAAATCTTCAGGATCTTTTCGGAGATAAGTAAAAGGGTCCACATTTGAAATACTGACACCTGGCTGTCTAAGCTCAGGCTATAAAAGAGGGCAGTATTATGTGGTGAAACACATAAAGAATGCCTTCCCCAGCAACTGTCTTCTTTGTTGAGAGTGCCTCTCTAGGAAGGAGGAACAGGCTAGCATATAGCATGATGAATGAGCAGCAAGAGGAATTACCGAATGATCTGGCGAGAATTCCTCGTTTAGTGTTTGTTGATGAACTTTATTCATCTAGGTTCTTTGTAACTCCTATGGAAGAAACATTCTTCCTAGAGGACCAAAGCAATCTAAGGGCTTCCTTTTATGGCTCGGCTAACTCTATTATGTTTTTCATATCTAATAGACTGCAGGAATTTCAGCTAGAGCCTTCATGTCAAATTTTAAATCAAAGCAGTTATTATCAGGTTTCCATGATGGCTCGGAGCGTCCCAAGGGTGACTGGGTTACCACCTACATGGCCTAAGGTACGACTTCTACTATGGAATTGCAGGGGTGTAACAAGAAGGTCCCAAGATTTTGTGTGTACCTTAAGGGATCAGAAGAATCAGTACAAGCCCAAAATGGTACTGATTACTGAGACTTTGTGGCGAGCAGGAGAAAATCATGGTGTAATCGCACTCCGTTTTCCTGCAACGAATCGGTTTGAGATACCTGGAGAAAACAACATGGGTGGTATGTGGTTCTCCTGGAACGACAGTGTTAGGGTCAACATCAACAACGAGACTCAGAGTTTTAGAGTCAATGTTGTACCCACCAGATAAATAATTTGTTCTGCTTATGTATGAGAACAATTCTTCTATGTGGATGTTCTCAAGTAGTGAATCCCTTATGCAATAATAGTATGTATATTTTCCTTTTTCCTTGCCATTGTCATAATCTTTATGGTCATAATAATTCCTTCCATGTCCTTGGCAACAGGCAAAATCATAACTAACTGTCTCATTCACTTCAGGGAATGGAGCAGAATCGATTTAATGGATCCGTAATAATTTCTTTAATTATTGTAAACAAGAATATTTTGTACTCTTCGGGAGTTTATGCTCTTCCAGAGCGTAAGTATATGATCTTCTAGATCATAGTTACAATTGTGTTCTTCACAGTATAGGTATGCAACAGTATTCACATACAGTTTTCCTCTCCCCCTTGAATGCTGTTGCATTTTTGGGTAGGTGAAATATTGCTCTTCAGGAGCACATTAAAAACTCATGCCCTTCTGGAGCGGATTAGTTTACTTTTATATGGATAATTTCTGTTTATTAATTTCCGAATATATCGTTGCATTGTTTTCAGGACAAATGCCCGGGTCATTATTCTGGAAACGACAAATCCATGTACATATAAAAAGAAATAGGCAGCAAAATAATAAAAAAAACATAAAAATTGAATTAATCAATATATGTCAACTTGCACCTTCTATGTAAGCAAGAATAATATTTCAATATCGTGGTCATTATCTTGACCAATTATGGTATCATCAACATTACATTTGTCCTTCAGGGACACGCATTTGCTTCAGGTGCATAAACTTGTATTTAAATTTCGTGAGAGTAACCATCTTCTGGTGGTCAGTCAATGTCTAACTTCTGGTGGTCATATAAAGATTTGCAGGATCTTTTGGCAGTAAGACTTCCGGTCTTTGGTGCATTTTTGAGTCTTCTAGACTCTTTCATTTAGTCTTCCAAACTATTTAATGCCCATGATAAATTTCTTCCGAAAATTTTGAGGGCCCAAAATCAAATAACATAATTAAAAGACTTAATTAAAATAAATAAACAGAGGCCTTTTGTTAATTACCCCAATATAAATGACAGAAAATTAAAATTGATGGGCCTTGTATGAGCCCAAGCAAAACATAAAGAAAATTAAAAATAAGAAATATAGATGCAGTGGGCCTTTTAATAGCCCAATCGTAATAATAAAAAAAACATAAAAATATGCTTACTCGATAGAAGGCGGCTTAGCCGGCCAATAAATGAAACAAAGCGGCTTTGCCGGCCAACAAAGAGATAAGGCGGCTTAGCAAACCAACAAATAGATAAGGCGGCTTAGCCGGCCAATATTGAATACTCAATAAAGCATAATAGTAGAGGGTATGCTTACTCGATAAATCTTTCAGCAATAATATAAAATATATCATACTAATATACGGTTACTACTCCGGTATATATATACCTTTTTAATTTCGTTTTTCCCATTTTTTCTTTTCCCAAATATATTTTCAGAATTTCCCTTTTTTTTCTTTTTTTTCGGGTTGGGCCAGAATATCCAGCCCAAAAACACAGCCCCAGGTGCAGGCCTGGACTAGGGTAAGAAGCCCAGCACGGGCCTGCCAGGTCCGGCCCAGCACTAGCCCACCAGCCCAAGACCACACAGAGCCAGCCCAGAAAAACAAGTCCACGACCCGCGACCCGACCACGACCCGTCCGGGTCGTCTTCAACCCGCAACTCTCGTGAGTTGCAGACGGCGGCGTCGAGGCGGGGCGGTGAGGAGCAGGCGGCTGTGGCGAGCTGCGACCCAGTGAGAGCAGGCGATGAGGTTAGGTGCGGCAGCCGGTGCAGCAGAAAGCGTGAGGAAAGAGGCAGACCCGTCGGGTCACTCGGGTTGCCGGGCGTTGCCGTCGGGTCTTCGTCTCCTGGTGGCGCGTCCGGCAGCGTAAGAGGGCGGAGAAGGCGCCGGTCAGTCGGCGACGGTGAGGGGATGTCAGTGGTGGTGGCGGTGAGACAAGATGTGGCGGGGAACGATTTGGAGTGAACAGTAACTGAGAAGGTTGGCCAATGTTCATCTCTTCTTCGTTTTTCTTCCTTTTTTTTTCATTTCTTCTCTGCTCTGCATGATGGAACTCGAGTAAGCTCGGGTAGAGAACGTTATCGTGCTGATAACGTATTAAGAATAACTCATTAATTGGAATTTTAATGAAGAAAATGGAGGAGAAGGAGGAAGGAAGAAGCAGAGAAAATGGGGAAGAATTCGGTGCAGCTCTCTAATTTTCATTCACACTGAGTATATATTTATATAAAGTTTGTTAGGTGGAACAGTGTCACGCACAGTGACATCCACGTTTTAACACGTTTTATAACACAAAGTTTTTTTTTTTTTTGATAAAACTAGAAATATACTTCTTTAAAGTAACTTCTTAGGATGACAAATTTTTCGGTCTCCCCAATACCTACCCAAAATCTGCTTATACCACTTTGACTGGGTTACCTGGACTCGTATTACTTAATAGAAAAAAAAAATAAAACTTTACGCTACCAAATCTACAATTGGTCCATATCTTATCCTACCGATTTAATTAAGGGTCCAGACAGAGGAGGATCTAGAGGGAAGGGGGGCCTGCCCTCTTAGAATCTAATTTTTATATATATGGTAATTGTTATAAAATGGGGGATGAAATTCACTCCTTAATGCAATAATACAAGCTTGATCAAGGTGACAATACAACCTTGATGGTAGTAATACAACTTTAATAGTAATAATACAACTTTGATAATAATAACAGTGGAGAGTGATTAAAATAAGATGGGGAGATTGAGAAGAGATGTTTATGGTGTATGGAAATGAGAAGAGATTAAGTTTATAGTGGGAGAAGAAGGTGTATATGTGTATGGAAATGAAGGGGTATTTATAGGTGAAAATAGAAGGATAAAAACAAATGAGTATGATTAATTTAATAAGGTAAAAACAAAAGGATATTAGGTAAAGGAAGATGATATTAAGATTAGAACAAAATGGAATTATGGAGGGTAAATGGCCAAAGAGGTAAATCCAAGTGGATGTTAGGTGAGGGGTAAAATATTTACCGGGGGTAAATTTGGGTACGGTAAAATTGAGTTTTACTGGGTGGTAACAATGACATTCACTATAATTTATTTACAACACTCCCCCTTGAATGTCATTGCTCCTTAGATAGAATATGCTTGGGAATAACTGCCTCATTAAAAACCTTACCAAGAAAAACCCAGTGGGATAAAAACTTGGTGAAGGAAAAAAGAGTGCAGTGCGTATTCTACTCCCCCTCATTTTGGCCTCCCTTGATTTCTTGGCGTCGTCGCATGCCAATCTTCTTTACCTCTGGTGACATTTGAAATGTATACAGTATCATCTTCATAATTTATTGTTGGAGCATCTTCCTCGCTATTTTATCCATATGAATCTTGAGTGTGCAGCATCATCGAGCTCAGCTAAGCATAGTCTCGGTTGGCTTTGTGTATAACTACAATTTTTGCATTATTTGAAGTGGTAGCAACGATACTTTGTTTTGTGCTTGCCATGATACTTCAGGTATTAGCTTGCGCTTTATGTGGATCAAATGAATGACCTGCAGCTACAAAACAAACTGTATTCTTCTTGGACTCACACGGTTAAAATAATTACATGTCCATTATACTTCAAGATAATGGAAAGCTTCAGGCTTTATGAAAAATTAGATCAAAAAGTTATTTTGCTAATAGGTTTATGGCAAAGCTTCAGGCTTCATGTTACTAGCAAATTAAATTGCACTATGATATGGTACTTCGGGACCATATGGTACTTCAGGACCAGTCTAATTTTTTTATGAGATCTTTCATCTCAAATCCTTTCTTAACATATAGTACGGCATTTGGAATCTTCTTCTGGAGTTCCAATAATATTTAAATCGCAAAAATAGTATCTAAATCAGCAACAATAATAAATGCATATATGCAATCATACTACACATACTCAAATTTGGTTTAAACCATATATAGATCAATTTAGCTTAAGTTTGTATATTTCCGGAAATTAGTTGCTTCAGGCAACTTGAATCCTTCAGGGATTCTCATGCATATGTCGTGACTTATGGATCCATAGAAATAGGCTGTAATAACATCCATTAGATGCATTTCTAATTTTTCATATATTGCCAGACTTATCAAAGATCGAAAATAATAGCATCCACCACAGGGGAGTATATCTCCTCATAATTAATACCAGGTCGCTTGGGTAAAACCTTGTGCGATGAGCCGTGCTTTGTATCTCACTATTACAATTTTCTTTTCGCACAAATACCCATTTACAATCGACCGGTTCTACACCATCTGGTGTACGGACTACAGGTCCGGAAAATTTCTCGCTTCACAAGCGAGTCTAACACAACCTTAATTATATCTCTCTATTTTGGCCAATCATTCCGCGCCTACATTCATCAATAGATGTAGGTTCATGATCCTCATTTTCTTACATAATATTTAGCGCTATTATATATAAAACAAATTTTCCGTCAACGGTTATTTCACGTCGGTTCCATCTCATTTTTGACACCGTATAATTAATCGAGATCTCATCATTTTTATTTATTTCAGGTACCTGAGTTACTTCTGGAACTTTATCAATTGTGTCAGAAACTTCTTCTGGAGGATTTTCCTCTTCTTGAGGACTTCTAATTTGAACATCTACTGGAGGTCTTATTTTCTCACTGGGCCATCTTATCTCTTTGCTCCCTTTTCTCTATTGAGAATTTTTGTTTTCTTTGGAACCGAGTATATTCCACACTTCTAGCGTACTTTAGATTCATTTGCATTCTTCTATTGTTCTTCGGGAACATCAATACAAACAGGAGCATTTGCAGCTGGAACATAAGATTTGGTCACACCTTTCAAATAAATATGTCTGGCAATTGACTTACTAATCTTTTGCAAATGAATCATCTTTTGAACTTCAGGTTCATACAAATTTGTTTGAGGATCAAAACTAGATATTAATATAGCATTTCAATAATATCTTGATCCAGCTGTTTATTTTCTCCCTCTGATGTTGGGTAAACACTTTCATCAAATTAACAATAAGCAAATCTTGCTGTAAACAAATCTCCAATGGTTTCAACAATTTTGATGGAGATTCATACCCAATATATATTCCCAACCTTCTTTAAGGACCAACTTTACTATGCTGTGGTGGAGCATTAGGCACATATACTGTACCACCAATGGTCCGAAGATGGGAAATACTGGGTTCGTGACCATAAACCAATTAAATAAGGAGATCTTATGATAACGTATTGGCATGATGCACACAAGTGTTGCTGCATATAAAATACCATGTTTTTCAAAGCAGTAATATCTCATGAGCAATGGTCTTGCAATCAATTGGAAATATTTAATAAACGATTCAATCAGATCGTTTTGGGTGTGAACATAAGCTACAGGATGTTCAACCATTATTTCCAATAATAAACATTATCCATTGAAGAGATACACCAGAATGATCAAGACATATAGTCTTATAAAATAATTAGGGATATGTACCCACAATTGGCTTAATCATAATAAGCGCGTAATATGCCAACTTGCGTCTAATAAGTACACAATAAACCATCTAGTCGATGCATCGATTAAAATAATAAAAATTACCTGGATAGTCAACATTTCCAAACTTGCTGGTGATTCTAGGCACCTCATCATAGTATAGCCGAATAATTATTATTTTTTTTCTTCGCAGCAAACCAACACATGGAAATTCATTGATTGTAAAAACTTCCGGTTTTTCAATGAATGACCAAATAAATTCCGCACATCATTATGGATCCGGGATGGCCCAACCGGTCATTCCAAACAAGATATCCATTAGCCAACTTCTAGTTGGTCTCAGCTGCGGGCTGTGCAAACTGTGTATTTAATAACTTAGGAAAAATTATTTGCCAGCTTCATGCTGGTGAATAATAAATCAATCGTCCAACTTCTAGTTGGTGCCAGCTTCAGGCTGTGCAAACTATGCATTTAATAATATTAGAAAGAATTATTTGCTAGCTTCAAGCTGGTGTCAGCTTCGAGCTGTTGTGTACCAGCTTCAGGCTGCTGTGTGCAAGCTTCAGGCTGCTATGTGCCAGCTTCAAGCTGGATACAATAACTTTTATTGACTCGAATATTTATGTAGTACAATCTAAAGAATAAAGCAAGTAAATTTTCCACAATTTATTTTATTATCTACTGTGGTAGACTTTATAATATAAAGATATTCAGCATCTCTTTTATTTACTGTCTCAACATAATATTCGCTTGAAAATAAATTCCTTTGAGATTTGAATAAAATATCCTTTTATTTGCTCTTCAGGAGTATAATAAAATTCATGCTCTTCCAGAACATAAACATTTTACTCTTCCGGAGCATATTAAAACTCATGCTCTTCTGGAGCGTAAATGTGTGCTATTCTAGAGCATAATATAACTTATGCTCTTCCGGAGCTTAAATATATACTTTTCTAAAGTATAGTGAAAGTTATGCTCTTCTGGAGCTTAAATATATACTCTTCTAGAGCATAGTAAACTTGTGCTCTTCTAGAGCATATTAATTTTCTTGAGATTGTACTATCATATGTTACTTATGAATAATTTTCTATTTATTAAATACGGAATATGTCATTGCATTGTCTCCAGGACAAGTGCCCGAGTCATAATTCTAGAAATGACAGTTTCATGTTCTTATTAAAGATTTAGCAGTTATAACATGCTATAAAATAAACATAATATAATAAAATTTAACAAATAATAATAAAGCTGAACATAAAATAAAAACATTCAATATAAATTGACTTGCACCTTCAGAGTAAGCAAGATAATAATAATATCCAAACATCATAGTCATCTTCTTGAATAAATATGGTTTCATCAATATTAGATTTGCCCTTTAGGGACACTTGATAACCATTTACTGGATGCCTTGTTATACGACCTGTTTGTGCCTAATTGAATGTTCATAGTTATGATCAAAATTATCACATATAGTCACATTCACTTCAGGGAATGGAGCAGAGCTAGTTAAACGGGATTCATGATTTTTCATGAATAACTCATTATTTTATTCTGCCACAATTAGGCATAAAATTAAATCCAAAAATTTCATGAATTCTTTTTCACGATATTACTACTGCAGGAGCAGTTCTGATGTACAAATATGGAGATTTTTTTTTTAACTTATCAGCATCAATAATATTTTCTCCATATAATTTCATCTGAGGACTTATAATATAACTGAATTATATTTATGCACAGATTTAAAATCTTGCAACCTCAGATATATTTATACATAACAAGCTTTTTTTTTTTGAAGAATAACCATCTTCTGGTGATCATGTCTTTCTTTTAAATTCTTCCAAAGATCTGCAGGATCTTTTGATAGTAAGACATCCAGTCTTTGCTTGATTATTTTCTCTTTTATTGAGTCTTCCAGACTATTAGTATTTAAATGCATTTCAACATTTAATGACCATGATAAACTTCTTCCGGAAATTTCAAGGGCCTTCAATTCAAGTTTCATAATAACAGTAATAATAAAAGATATAAAATGAATATAAAACATAAAATATATACGCTTACTCGATAAATCTTTCAGCATTAATAATAGCATAATATACGCTTACTCGACAAAGGCGGCTTAGCCGGCCAACAAATGAAACAAGGCGGCTTTGCCGGCCAACATAGAGATAAGGCGGCTTAACCGGCCAACAAATGAAACAAGGCGGCATAGCCGGCCAACAAAGAGATAAGGCGGCTTAGCCGGCCAATATTGAATACTAAGCAAATAAATAAATGCGGATTGAAAAAATTTAGAAACGATTACCTTGGTTTCATGAAAATAATATAACATGATCACATAAGATGCACATAAATTGATATGCAAATGATATGCTGTACCGTGAATTAAAATACTAATCCGGCTCGGTTATTATCCCGGTACTACCTTGATAATACCCTTTCAAATTAATTTCACAAGTTTACTACATATTTTTATATAGAAATGAAGAAAATAATAATAAGAAAGTTTAGAATTAAATACCTTAGCAGGGTAGAGACTCGTGCTGATAACGTGTTATAAAATAGGAGATGAAATTCACTCCTTTGGGGGATGAAATTCACTCCTTAATGCAATAATACAAGCTTGATCAAGGTGACAATACAACCTTGATGGTAGTAATACAACTTTAATGGTAATAATACAACTTTGATAATAATAATAATGGAGAGTGATTAAAATAAGATGGGGAGATTGAGAAGAGAGGTTTATGGTATATGGAAATCAGAAGAGAGTAAGTTTATGGTGGGAGAAGAAGGTGTATATGTGTATGGAAACGAAGGGGTATTTATAGGTGAAAATGGGAGGATAAAAAAAAAATGAGTATGATTAATTTAATAAGGTAAAAACAAAAGGATATTAGGTAAAGGAAGATGACATTAAGATTAAGACAAAATGGAATTATGGAGGGTAAATGGCCAAAGAAATAAATCCAAGTGGATGTTAGGTGAGGGGTAAAATATTTACCGAGGGTAAATTTGGGTACGATAAAATTGAGTTTTACTGGGTGGTAACAATGACATTCACCATAATTCATTTACAACAGTAATGAAAATTTTAAAAGTAAACTCTAGCTCGGCCCTCGCTAAATGTTAGTATAGTCTCTAATAACCTAATAATATTATGTTTTGCCCCTCTAAATTTTATAGATCTGCTCCTGAGTCCAGGTCTAGGTTAAACTTACCATACTCGGCCCTACTCGATTGCCATCGCTCTTAACTTCTCATTATTTGGGGTTTTACCTTCAAACATGTAGTCAATACCATTCATTATCGATATACAACAATAAACAATTACCATTATACCCACTCTCAAATTTAGCTGTAACGAATTAATCTCGATTTTTTTCATTATCAATGGCGGATCCACAGTGTAGTCATTGTAGGCTGAATTTTCTAAATCTTCTAAAAAATTATAAAATTATTTTTCTTTTTAATTTTTTTATTTTTTAGCTATTTTTTCTCTTGTTATTTTTCTTTAGATAATCTTTATCTATTTCATAATATTTTAAACATCGTTAACTATTCGGATTAAAGACTTGTTTCATCCATGTGTTGGGCGATGACGTTGGAATTCGTCCCTGTGTTGGATTTTGCTTTCTTTTCATCCCTTTGTTCTCCCTAGTTGGCCTGCTTTGGTCCTCTCGCCGAAACCCGGAAGAAAATGCTGGTGTGGCAAGGTTTTCGGTGCCACGTCAGCATATGTGGAAGACACTTGTCAGATCGAACCAACAAATCAAACATGATCGACCGAGCGGTTCGCCTACCCAAAAGACCCATCTTGCAAATCCGGTGGGGGCCGAATTTTGTCTACTTTTTTTTGTTTTCCTTTTTCCTAAAATTAATTTATTTAAAACCTTTCATTGAATTAAATATTCAATCAAAACTAAAATAATAGCTTATACTATTTAAATAATAAATTATAATAATTTAATTTCTTTAAAACCTTTCATTGAATTGAAAGAATAAAAATTCTTTCAAAAATAAAATAATAACTTTTACCAATTAAATCATAAGTTATTATTTTGGTTTTGAAAGGATTTTTAATTCAGTGAAAGGTTTTAAAGAAATTAATTTTAGAAAAAAAAGAAAAAAAAATGGACAAACTCCAAACCCCACTAGATTTGCAAAATGAGTCTTTTGGGTGGGCGAATCGGTCAGATCGAGCCAGTTCAATTTGTTGGTTGAACCTGACATGTGTGTTCCACATATGCTGATGTGACGCCGGAAACCTTGCCACGTCAATATTTTCCACCAGATTCTGGCGGAAGGGACCAAAGTAGGCCAACTAGGGGGAACAAAGGGATGAAAAGAACGCAAAAACTAACACAGGGATGAATTCCAACTTTATCGCCCAACACATGGACGAAACAAGTCTTTAATCTTTAACTATTCACTAGATTTTTTCATTGATTTACTATCAATTAATTTTATTGTCATTTTCTTCCATTTATATAGGTTTTAATTCCTTCCTTTATTATGTTAATATACATCTTGCCTTCTAGTTTTTTTTTAAAAAAATTTATATCTGTTTGGTCTCTTTTTCTTTCTTTCTTTAGATATATTATCCATATGTTATAAAAAATATTTGATTAATAATAAACTAATTACTCATTATTTTCAACATTAAAATGAGAAACTATTACATAACAAATAAGACTGCAGCGAAATTTCTTAAGAATTCCTAAATATAAGTCTATAATTTAAGGATTGATGTAATAATTTTTTTATCTAAATAATAGATTATTACTAGATAAATCTTATACATAATTAATCTACAAAAATACATATAAATAATTTTATTACTTAATTAATTTTAATATTTGACACTAAATATTTTCTTCTAAACCATGGTTTGGTTATATAATTTTTGGTGTTTTTATTTATTTTCCTACATTTTAAAATATTCTTGGATCGGCCCTTGGTCATTATTATAGTTAAGTCCTCATATTGTGATACTAATACATCTAAAAGAGTTTTGGGT
>JAKUCV010001244.1:0-79983 GCA_028386065.3 Turnera subulata | reverse complement strand
GACCCCCGATTTACCTTGAATTAATTACCCAAGATTAATTCAACAGTAAATCACGGTAAATAGACTTTTACAGTCCGGTAAAAATCCAAAATTTTTACCCGGGCTGTTACATCTCTTCTTCCTCTCCTTCTTCCTCTGCTTCCTTTCTTTTATAAACGGTTGATTACTATGCAGCGTGTGACTCCTCAATAATGCAACCTGTCTGCATTACAGAGCGAGTCCGATCCGGACCAGAAAATAACTGATACCCCCTTAGTTATTTTTCGGTGTGATTTTCCGAGAAATTCCGAAACCCGAAAAATACCAACTTAGTTCCGAAAAATCCACGGAAAAATCACGAGCACGGGAAAACGCTCGGTTACGAAAAACGACGCTCGATTTACCTTGAATTAATTACCCAAGATTAATTCAACAGTAAATCACGGTAAAACGACTTCTACAGTCCCGGTAAAAATCAAAAATTTTACCCGGGCTGTTACAGTCTACCCACCTTAAAAAGAATTTCGTCCCCGAAATTTCGTCTTATCCGTGGGTCCTACCACGATAAGCTTCTGGCACACTCTGCCAGGTATCCAACCTCAACATGAGATACCGCTTATACCCTTAACCGACATCTCATCCGCTTATAAATACCAAACCTCATGACTGGCATACTCACACACAGTCGTGGACTCTCCACTGAGATCAAGAACAACCTCCGACTCCGAGAACAACAGCTACATCTGCGGCACTGCTTTCCCAACAAGCTCTGATGAAGAACCTCCCAAGAAGCGGTTCAAGACCAACATCATCGGCCTGAAGGAGCACGTGGTCGTTTCCCCAAAACGACGGAGGAAACGTGCCAGCAAGAAGGCTGAAGATCGTAAGGGCAAGGCGGTAGCTGAGAGCAGCACTCCGTAACAAAAGCTGACGCAACTGAACGTCTCGCTGAGGAAGATCAGCTCGGCGGTGGCGCAAATCGAACTGGCGTGCGCAGAGCTGTTCCCACACATGAAGAACGTGCAGAAACTTGTAAAAGATCTAGAGAAGCAAGTAGCTCCATAGAGTACTTCTTCTCCTGTTGTAAAACCGTTATTAATAAATAAAATAAGTTTCCTTTTTAAATCAAAAATCTCTTGTTATGAAATCTTATGTTAAACGGAAAATTAAACATCTCAAGGCAAAATAAAACTTAACAATAAAAATATAAAATCAAACATAAAGAAATCAAAAATAAAACTCGTTTAACAAAATCAAAACAAAAAGGAATTAAAATAAAACATATTTCATGCTCGGTGCCCTAGATCGATCGTAGATATCCTCGATCCCGAGAAACGTAACGTACGGGGCTAGCGGTGACGATCACGAGCACGTCCTGTGTCCCTCGAAAGACACGATACCCACTTGTTCACAATTTCCGCGTATGCCAAAAACGTCTGTCAAAGCTCGCATCTCTCCACGATGTCCGAACAGCTGTAAACTTGTCGCACATGCGCTCTACTCGAGGTGTGGTCCCATCTGTCTAGCATCAACGGTCACGGATGCAAGTGATAAAAGATGCAGGAAAATATAGTAAAACCATGAAAAGAAAAGACAAGGTAGCCAGAGCGAAAGAAAATCATGTGATGGAAATAGGCTGAAAAACTCTGGCATGGCAATCCGAAAAACGCGTAAAGTGACAAAGCAATAAATGAAAGCAACGGTAAATTTTCAAAAAAAACAAATCTTGAAAATCAAAAATGGTAATCACGCTCCCCATAAGAGTATAAAAGAAGGAGCGGTGATGTGTAAATCATCAAAAGCATCAAAAGCAAACAAAACACGCAGGCAAACAAAACCACAAAACGCTGAAAAACAAAAGACCAATACGTCCCAACACAATGCCTGCTCCATCCTCAGTCTTCTTCGTCGAAGGTGCCAACCTAGGCAGAAGAAACCGACTGGCCTACAGCATGGTCAACGAGCGTGCTGAAGAGCTACCGAACGAACTCGGCAGGATGCCCCGACTAGTCTTCGTCGACGAACTCTACTCATTGCGATTCTTCGTCACTCCAGTGGAAGAGGTGTTCTTCCTAGAGGATCGCGGCACTCTGAGGACATCCTTCTACGGCTCGGCAAACTCAGTGATGTTCTTCATCTCCGAAAGGCTACAGGAGTTCAACCTGGAGTCCACTTGCCAAACTGTGGAGCAAGGCGCCTACTATCAACTCTCGATGACGGCTCAGAGCATGCCCAGAATGACTCGACTACCTCCAACCTGGCCAAAGGCACGACTACTGGTGTGGAACTGCAGAGGAGTGGCAAGGCGTGCCCAGGAGTTCTCGCATACTCTGAGGGACCTGAAGAACCAATATAAGCCAAACATGGTTCTTCTGACGGAGAACCAGTGGCAACCGCGAGACGATCACGGTCTCATCCCACTCCGGTTCCCTCAAGCTAACCGGTTCGAGATTCCTGGCCAGAACGACAGAGGCGGCATGTGGTTCTCGTGGAGCGACAGAGTCACGGTCAACATCAACAACGACCCGAACAGCTTCCGTGTCAACGTCGTTCCAAATCGTTAAATGTATTTTTATTTTTATAAAATATCAAAAATCAATGTAATATTTCCCTTTGTACTTTTGATATTAGTAATATTAATAATATTTGTATTTTCGCATATTATGGCATCATTACCTCTTATGTGTATGTTCCTCGACAGCTGGCGTCCCTTGACTGGATCCATAATGCACTAACTAAATGATCTAAAATAATAAGTAAATGGAGCAAACTATGCAAACAAGGACAACAAACACACAAAGACTTCACAACAAGACCTAACGCCCGCTCCGCTACCAAAATGAAATGCCCCGACCCGTATTTACCGTACACAGTAAACACGTGTCGGAACTGTGACGACTCAACCAAAATAAGACCGGCGTACAGTGTATATAACAGAGATCCGGGCTCAACGGCCCAATGGAAAAACAACAATAAAAACTCATCCGGCCCAATGGCCCCAATAATAACAAAAGTATGCACAACGGAAGACTTGTAAACTCACATAAACACTGTATGCATAGATGCAAACTATGGATCCGAGCCCTGTCCAAGGGATAACGCTGCAGCCTGTCTGGAATGCACCAATCCTGTACCAAAAATAACTCATCCTACGGGATGAAAGCCCGCAGGTGAGGGGTGAGTCCGAAGTGCTCACAACCATGGATAGACGATCAATATGAACACTAAAATTACTCAAGGCAAAAACAGGCAAAAACCGACCCAAAGACTCAAATAAAATCCAATTATCCAATTTTATCTTTCCGGGCCCCGTCACGGATAAGCTAGGGTCGTACCAGGTTATCAACCTGTTCCTGGTGCCAGATAAAAAAGAACCCAGGGATAGACATCCCAAATATAACAAACCGGGATAGACATCCCAAGCATAGACATGCTTATCACACGAACCCAGATCATGGCCACCACAAAATAGTCTCTAACCATCCGGTCGTACCTCTACTTACCACGTGACAATTATATTACCGTCGTCAAAAACCAAACTCAGGGATCGACATCCCTAACCAAAATACCGAGGATCGACATCCTCGTCACAATTCATTAATTATTTCATTATACTTATTCCAAAAGATACAAAAAATTGACACGGGGATAAACATCCCAAAAATACCAAACAAGACACCGGGATAAATATCCCGAACCAAAACACAGCAAAAGCGACAATCAATAATGCACAACCATCAAAACATAATAACCGAGTAATATAGGCACATATTGAAGGAAATCCATCCTCACCTTGGTCGATTACTCATCTTCGGAAACAATGACAGGTCCGACGCCGGCTCCTCGGGAAACTGCCCGATATCCAAACCTATACAACAAAACCATACATACACATAAATACACATAATCGGTATACTATGATGCCAAAATGTGAATTTACCCATCCCGGTTACATATCCGTTATTATCTCCATTTACCGAAAATATTTTACCGTACGTATATCCGAATACTACTTCGGTACCATACTTTAATTAAAACTATTTTTCAAAATATTTTCATAAAATAATTATAATCTTCCAAACTAATAATCATCAAAATTTTCAGGAAAAATAATAACCTATTTATATTTTTCAGAAAGTATCTATATAGTATTTATCTTTTCTAAATATATATAGTAATATTATTTTCTAACACAAAATATAATTAAATTTAATTTCCAAAATACATATTTATATACGTATACCACAATCATAATTTTCCAGAAGAAATAATATACATATTAAATTTCTAGAAATTAATTTCAAGGTATATATATATATTTTCCAAATAATAATAGTTTTCCAAAACATAACTTAATTATTTATCAAAGTAAATATATTTATATTTTCCTGAAAATATCAGAATTAAATTGTCTATAATTTTCTCAAAATAAATATATAATTTTTTCCAAAATTATATATCAGATTATTAATAAATAGATATATATATATAAATTGTTTTTTTAATTAAATGGACTGGGCTGAACAGTGCCGGCCCAGACCCTGCACAGTGCCAAGCCCAGGCCCGTGCAGAGCCCAGCAGCACAGTCCGGCCCGCCCAAGCCCAAATCAAACCCAGCCCAACAACAAAGATCCAAGGCGCGACCCGACCAGAGTATACGGGTCGGACGCGGGTTCGGGTCTGCTCACCTTGGTTCTGCAACGACGGCGGCGCGACGAGGCACGGGAGAAGGCGAGCGTGCACAGCACGACGTTGGGACGGCACGAGCGGTGCGGGGGCGGCGGAAAACTGGCGCGGCGACGTCGGCCTGAGGCGGCAGGCACGAGGATGGTGGATCCATCGGGTCCTGCTCGCGGGCCAACGGCCTTCGGCGGCGCGTCAGGCGGCAGAATCGATCGGAGGCGGCGCCGTTGAGGTCGCGACGGCGCGGGCGTCCTGCTGGTGGCGGCGGTGTGTCGAGATTCGTCGGGGAATGCCGTTTGGTGAACAGTGACGAGGCGCGGGGTTGACGATGAACAGTAACTCCTCCCCTTTTTTTCCTTTTTTATTTCTTTTTCTGAATTTCTTATTTTCTTCTTCTTTTTTTCCCTTTTCTTTTCTATTTTTCTGAATTTCTTTTCTTTTTTTCTTTTTCTTTTTTTTTCTCTTCCTCTCACTGTATTTTCTGTTTTCCTGTTTTTTTCTATTTTTTTCTCTTATTATTTTTTTCCTTTTTCTCTCTTTTTTTTCCCTCTCCTTTTCTTTTTCTCTCTTTTTCTTTTTCTCTTTTTTTTTCCTCTTCTCTTCTTCCTCTCCTTCTTCCTCTGCTTCCTTTCTTTTATAAACGGTTGATTACTGTGCAGCGTGTGACTCCTCAATAATGCAGCCTGTCTGCATTACAGAGCGAGTCTGATCCGGACCAGAAAATAACTGATACCCCCTTAGTTATTTTCCGGTGTGATTTTCCGAGAAATTCCGAAACCCGAAAAATACCAACTTAGTTCCGAAAAATCCACGGAAAAATCACGAGTGCGGGAAAACTCTCGGTTACGAAAAACGACGCTCGATTTACCTTGAATTAATTACCCAAGATTAATTCAACAGTAAATCACGGTAAAACAACTTCTACAGTCCCGGTAAAAATCAAAAATTTTACCCGGGCTGTTACAAGTTACATCTTCCTTGAGACAAACTAAATCTTCAGCTTCACCTCCTTTTCAAACTGCATGATGTACTTCTGGTGCATATTCCAGACTCCATCTTGTTTACTACTTCCAAAGACACTCTCCCATTCTTTGTTGCTCCAAAAACATTCATCACATCCTCCAGTGATAAAAACTTATCAATATCGATAAAATCAATTTCTTTACCACAGATAAAATCAATTTCTTTAACTTCCTTCCCTTCAGCCTCTTCTAAATTTCTCACCTCCTCTTGTTCAATCTCTATCAATTTGTCTCCTTCAAATAAAGAATCACCAACTACCTGTTTCAGCTTCATTGTCTTCCTAGAAAAAAAATTATTTTCTTGAACCACCAACTCTTCTTTTTCCTCCTCTTGAGAAAATAATTCTTCCACCTTGATTCTTGACAACCTGTAGCATTCACCATGGAACTTGGAATCTTGACTGTAATCTGGCATTAACAAATTTTCCACTTCAATTCTTCCAAGCTTTCTAACTTCATCGTCGAACATATCCTCCTTGCTGCAGCTAGCCAATAATAATGTCTTTGAACCACTTGAACTACTAGATTCTTTCTTTACAAACTTAGCATCTACTTGACTGTCACACTGTTGCTGAAATTCAGGCGCTTCTCATGCACAATCAATTTAGCTTTTAACACTTCATTCGTCAAAGCCTTGAGATCTTGGAATTCTTCAATTGCTTTCACTTTGCAATCAAAACTGAATGGTAGGCTTCGAAGAATTTTCTTGACAACCTGAAGATCTGTAATCTTCTCACCACTAGCTCTCATATTAGCTACTAGCTTCTGCATCCGATCGAAATAATGATCAATTGATTCTTCCTCTCCCATATGGAGGAACTCAACTTCTTTTCTCACCTCTTGCAAACTAATTTTTTTCACATCCTCTCCGCAATCATAAGTTTTCAGCAAAACATCCCAATACTCTTTTGCCGTTTTAGCATGTCTGAACCTTTGAAAAATGTGAATTTCTACATGTTGTTTGAGATAGTACAATACTTCATCATTCTTCTCCACCTCTTCTTGTGCATGATTGTGAATCTCATCTTGAATAACATTCCATACTTTGATATATTTGAAGAAAGTTCTCATCTACCCCCGCCATATCTCGAAATAGTCTTTACCATTAAACTTACAATAAGAAATTCTGCATATTGTATAACCATAATATTTAAACTTCTCGCTACTGTCCCTCCCTTTAGGGGAAAAAAATATTTTTTTTTCAGCACATACACGGACAAAATCACACGGCAAAGGCACCAACTTGTTACACGAATACTTTATTGCTTCAAAATAATAAAACATCAAACACCACCGCTTGAATTGTTGAAACCAAAGAAACAAGTGTATGACTAACCTGTTGCTCTGCAAATCAAAATTTTGGCCAACGAATTGCGTAGTTTTTTTGCTTGCTTACTCTTCCTTTCATAATTCTGTTTTTTTACGACACACCAACTACAAGTTCTTTTACTCGCTTTTTTTTTTCGCCCCTCCGTACACTGCCACACGCCACGAACAATCAACCTTGCCCACTTTTTGCCACATGAACAAACAAATTCTTCAATTGTCTCTAATAAGCTCAAAACCTTAAAGATTGGCTAGGTCGACGTCTTTTTAACTCTTTTTTCATACCATAAAGAGAAAGGGGAAAGAAGCTTATACACCTAAGCATGCTTTAGTTGTAAGAGGCCGTAACGTAAATCGCTTTCTTGAGCTTGCATACCAAGTTAGGATTCCTAGGAGAATAGAGGAGTTGGAGGAGGCTGAATAGAAACTTCTTCTTGCGAATAAACCTCCCGGTTGTGGGTAGCCACGCTGAAGTACCATGTCAAACTATTCCTGAATGTGGTATTGCCGCCAGGATGCGCGAACTGTCGAGACAAATTATATGCAGATTTAGCCGAAAAGAAACCGTGAGTGGTAAGGCCCCAAACGGCTTGGTCAGCACCAACATTGGGCATAGGCGGATGGGTATCTGCAATCTTGAACGTAACAAAAAGTGGAAGGGTCCTTGGTTCAAATCCAATTCGTGAGAAGAGTTCAAACGAGAGACTATAAAAGTAAAAAAAAAAAAGGCAATCGGCTAAAACATAAATAGTCATAGAGCTCGTTCTTTCACTCATAAAACATAGAAGATAAACAGTAGTCCCTTACTTAGGATTGGGGAATTGCTGCGATTCTTCTTGAATAGCCTGATATGAGAAAGTCATTCCAAATAGTATAAAAATAATCAATTTATAAATTCTTATTCTAGCACAAAAACTAATTCTAAACAATTTGTTTGCATAGATTATGAATTTATTTTTAGTCTACATTACATATAAGTCCTCAAGGAAATGATTGATATATATGCCTTTATTTATATTTTCAATAGCTACAAAGCATTAAAAAAGAATAATAATTGTTGAGAAACGGCGAAATTATAGAAAAGAACAATTGGAGAGTCTACGAAAACTATGAACTAGAATAATATTTATGAAAAAGAATAGTCACAAGATCTCATGGCATATATGTTTGCAATTACTTATCAATAAGAATTATGGTGAAGAAAAATCGAAGAACAATGGAATTGACAACGAGAACAAGGAACAAGAACAATGACTATGGAAAAAAAATACCAATGGGAAATAATAATGTAACTTAATAATTTCCTTCATTAATAATATAATTTAATAATAAAAAATATATAATTTAGAATATCAAAGGAGTACCAAATATCATTAACAATAATCGATTTATTTATTTCCATTCTAAACAATTCCTTTGTCTAGATTATGAAAAAGCATGTACATTTTATATAAGTTATTTTCAATATAATGACTAATATACAAGCATTTATTTTATATTTTTTCACTAATTACTAAAAATTAAAAAGAACAATAATTATTAAAAATAATAGAACTATGAAGAAGAACAGCCGAAAAGTCAACGAAAACCATGAAAAAAAATAACGTTTACCGAAACATAACCGTGAAAAAAAATAATCACAAGAACTCATGACATATGTACTTGTAAAGAGTCGAGTAGTCAATAAAAATTACAAACAAGAACAAAGATTACGAAAAAGAATAATTACGGAAAAGAATTATCATGAGAATTCATGACTGTTGTGTTTATAGTTTATTGTTGACAAGAACTATGACGAAGAAAATTTAGAGTGCAGTTGAACGGTTAACT
Organism: Turnera subulata; assembly: GCA_028386065.3. Classification (NCBI taxonomy): domain Eukaryota; kingdom Viridiplantae; phylum Streptophyta; class Magnoliopsida; order Malpighiales; family Passifloraceae; genus Turnera; species Turnera subulata. Next base: position 71,143 of record JAKUCV010001244.1, on the reverse strand, counting down.
TAAAGTATCAACGAAATAACAACCACTAAAGTAAATTATAATAAAAATAACAAAATATTTAAATGATCTACTTCATTAATAATATAATTTAATAATTAAAATTATGTAATTTTGAATATCAAAGGATTAACAAATATTATCAATAATAATAACAAAGTCACACCTTTTCTGTCGAAAAAATTGATTCAACAGTTTTGTTTAGTCATCTTTGTTCCTAAAAAGTAAGATACTTAAGAGAGAATGACAGAAGAGAAAGGACCAGAAGATATGGTGATTACTTGAGCTGAGGCTGGCCTGGAGAATCCTGCAATGTCACCCTTTCAACCTCTCCTTGCACAAGTTAATACCCTTCTCCTGTCTGAAAAACAAAGTCACACCTTTTCTGTCGAAAAAATTGATTCAACAGTTTTGTTTAGTCATCTTTGTTCCTAAAAAGTAAGATACTTAAGAGAGAATGACAGAAGAGAAAGGACCAGAAGATATGGTGATTACTTGAGCTGAGGCTGGCCTGGAGAATCCTGCAATGTCACCCTTTCAACCTCTCCTTGCACAACCCATGTCACCCGGTCTTCCGGTGGGCAACCCAACCGTTCTCCCCCACCGTAACATCACTGCTACACCACCAGTGCTCCTTCGTCACACACCTCAATCACATATTCACCCTAACCCCCATCCAAAATTTCACCCTACCCAACATACCACACTGCAGACCAACCCTACACCCCAGCATTTTTCAAGATGGAGCCGAAAAGTAGTCCAAAATGCTATAGATAACAATCTCGTTATTAGCGTTTATGTTGAGAATTTACCAAATAGATGGAAACCGATTGACCTTCATATGGTCATGTCAAGGTATGGTGATGTAATTGATGTATTTATTCCCAGGAAGCTTAATCGTTATGGCCGGCGATTCGCTTTTGTTCGCTTTAAAAATACTGCAGACATGCAGTACTTACTCCAGAAAATCAATGTGCTGCAAGTGGACGGGGCTTTCCTCGGCGCAAATCCAGCAAGAGGTAGATATTCAGCCAAGCACAATGGCGATCCATCTCGAGGTGGTGCTGCCCCAACAAAATCCAGAAGGGCACCAGTCTCCACCACACTCAAAGTTGCACCACAGCACCATTCTTATGCCGAGGTGGTCCATGGTGCAAAGTCAATGCATGATGATCAAATGGCATTGATGTCCTCGAAACCTATATACACTCCCAAGGTTTTATCATCAGAGTGGTTGGAGAAAAGTGCTCTGGGTGTTCTCAAGAACCCCATCCCCTTTAGTAGTCTGTCAACGATGATTGTCACAAATTTGATGAAACAAGTCTCCATTATTCCCATTGGAGGTGTGTCCTTCCTACTTAAGTTCAAGTCTAGAAACGATATGAGAGATGTGATGTGCAACAAACCAGGGGTGTTTGAACAGTTCTTCAAAGTCTTTAGGCCGTGGGAGGAAGGTGACTGTGCCTTTGATCGCCTATGTTGGATCCTAATCAGAGGCACTCCCCCGGCGATCTGGAATGAAGAGTTCTTCAAGGCTATCACTACCAATATGGGTTGTATGATTGACTGTAGTGCTGCGAATAAATACAAATCGAGAATGGACGTAGCTGAGGTACTATTATTAACTTCAAACTCTGAGTTCATTAATAAGTCTATCTTGGTGAAGGTTGGCGGAAAACAGACTCATATTGGGATAATGGAGTCCCATTCTGATCCTTTGGATTGGGATTGGTCACCTCGTTTGGCACCCTACTCTAGCAACCCGAGTTCTAGCTCCGGTGGGCTCCCTGGGACTTCTCACTCCGGCCACCATGACCCTCCAGTTCATAGTCACGGCGGGTCAAAACTCTCAACTAACCAACCTGTGTCAGAGAATTTCCCATCCTCCCAAGACCCATTCAATCTCAGACCAATTATCAATGTGGTCACGAAGGCTAGGGCTCAGCCTTTAGCAGCACGCTCACCTCATTCCTCTGACACAGTTGGTAGCAGTGCTTCAATTCGCTATCTTGAGAAAGGAAAAGGTGTCTCGGGGAAGAGAATTTCCCTGCAAACTGTGAGAGATAATGATTCTTTTAAGGATATCTCCAATAATGAGGAGAATGTTGGGGTGTGTCATTCGTCATCTCGGGTTATTTCTTCTAGTCCCAGTGCGACTGAGATGGATCGTGATGTAAATGGGCTTAGTGTGAATCATATTGGGCCCATTAGTGTGTCCAATAGCGCAGGGAAAAATGGATGCAAGGAGGTATTGGTCGCTTCAAATGATATGGGGGACACTTTTAGCGGTGACTTGGTCTCCTCCAATGGGCCACTAAATGAGATGGATGGGCCTAAGCCTCTTACTGCTGAAACGATACCGGAGCAGGATGAAAACATAGAATTATCTCTTAAATTTTTGGCCAGACATTTTCGTGAGCTAATGGGTAAGGCTAAGGCTGGCACCTCCAAGCGTCGTCGGTACAGCAAGCCGAAGAAAATAAAGAAACTCACTTCGGTTGGATCTCTTAGGTCTATTCGGTCAGGGGAGAGCTCTACCCAAGACGGTGATTTTGTGGTTGGCAACGAACGGGCAAGAATGGTTGAGGTGTCGTCGGAGGCAGTTGAGGCCAAGGAGGTAGAGGAGACCCTCCTGATGGGTGCAAAATTGGGTCTTGAAGTTGCTGGCGAGAGGGATGGGTTGGCTGAGGAGATCATGGCTTTGGTCGTAAAGGAGAATGCAGACTGGGAGGCTTCGAAGACTGATCAGTAGCTCGGTTTTTTGAAGGTCAGTGTTGCGTTTCCTCTGTAATCTTATGTTTAGTATGCTATCATGGAATATCAGGGGTTTGGGTGCGATGGAAAAACAAAGAAGAGTAAAAGAGTTAATGGTGAAGGTAAATGCTAAGGTTGTCTTGTTATGTGAAACAAAATGTAGTGGATTGGTGATGGGTGACTTAAACCGATTCTGGGGGGGAGGTCCTCCTGATTTTGTTAATGTAGATGCTGATGGGCGATCGGGTGGACTATTGCTAGCTTGGGACACAGATTATCTGAAGGTTCATGGGAGGTCTGGTGGCAGAGGATGGATTATGATTGAAGGGACGGTCCGGGACAATGTTGAGATTGGAATATGTGGAGTGTATGGCCCTAGCTCAGTAGAAGATAGGTGCCATCTTTGGGAAGAATTACTCATAAATAAGCGCGGGTCTGTCCTACCGTGGTTATTTATTGGGGACTTCAATGAGGTTCTTGAAGCTTCGGAAAGGAGGAGTGGAAGAGTTAATGTCAGGGGAGCTCGGGCTCTAAGGGACTTCATATCGGCTGCGGAATTGTGTGAAGTGGAACTGAAGGGTAGAGCTTTTACCTGGGGAAACAGTAGGGCTGGAAGTAAAATTGATAGGGCTTTTTTTGATCCCAATTGGTTCTCTCTATTTCCCTCCATAAAGTTATGGGCTGAACCTAAAGGTGATTCGGATCATTGCCCGCTTATATTAGCTCAAGAATCCAAGGTCTGGGGAAGGAGGCCGTTTAAATTTCTGAATTGCTGGTTATCTCATAAGGATTTTGATGGTGTGTTGAAAGACATGTGGGCGGTAGCGTGTGACCAACATCCAGGGCGATTCAAGTTGCTGAAGAAGTTAGGTTCGATTAAGCAGGCACTGAAAAGCTGGAACAAACATGGCTTCGGGAACATTGAGGAGGGGATTAAGACCTTGAATAACAAGATTGACGCGTTGGATAGACTTTCAGAGAGGAAGGGTTTGAATGATGAGGAAAGAGTCCAGATGAGTATATGGAAAGGTGATCTGGCTGAGAGGAAAAGACAGCGGGAGTGTATATGGAGGCAAAAGTCTAGAGTTAATTGGCTGAAACTTGGGGACAAAAACATGCGATTTTTCCACGTCAGTGCGTGCAATAGGGGCAGGAGGAATTCTATTGGCCAAATTATGGTGGATGGACATGTCCTAGAGGAGCCGATAGATATCAAAAGGGCAGCTAAGGAGCATTTTTCAGGCGTCTTCAAACCAGTGGCCAAAGCCAATTTTAAATGGGGTGATATTCCCATCAACAGGATATCCGGCGAGCAGTCCTCTGATTTGGAAAGGCCTGTCTCAATGGAGGAAGTTAGAAAAGTAATTTGGGAGTGTGATGGGAATAAGGCGCCAGGCCCGGATGGCTTCAACATGAATTTTTATAAGAGGGCTTGGGACTTAATTGCTGATGATCTCATGGATCTTTGTAACGAATTCTTCCGGACTGGTGTGCTGCCGAAGGGAGTAAATTGCGGTTACATCTGTCTGACTCCTAAGAAAGCGGACGCGATAGGCTTTGACGACTATAGGCCGATTTGTCTTATCCATGGCGTCTATAAAATCATTGCAAAGGTTCTTGCCCATTGATTAAAATCTGTTATGCAAACGGTGATTAGTGATAGTCAGCATGCCTTTATTGAAGGAAGGCAAATTCTAGATTGTGTATTAGCTGCTTCAGAGGTTGTTCATCATACTAAGAAGAGCCATAGTAAAGCTGTTCTGTGGAAGATTGACTTTAGGAAAGCCTACGACACGATATCCTGGGAGTTCTTGATGGACTTATTAGCTGCTATGGGTTTTGGCGAGTCTTGGAGAAGGTGGATATGGGGCTGCATCAGCTTCCCTAAGATGTCGGTGCTACTAAACGGATGTCCTTCTGATGAGTTTGAGGCTAATAGAGGGCTAAAGCAAGGCGATCCGTTGGCCCCCTTCTTGTTTAACATTGTGGCTGAGGGACTTTCGTGCTTGGTGGGACAGGCTGTGAGAAAGGGCTTGATTCAAGACTTCCAAATTTATGACGTGTCGATCCCGATCCTGCAGTTTGCTGATGATACATTGCTCTGTTGCCCGGATGATATTTCTTCTATTCTGAATCTGAAGAGGGTGTTGCGATGCTATGAAAATTTATCTGGCTTGAGTATAAATTTTCATAAGAGCAGTGTGGTGGGGATTAATGTCTCTAAACAGTGGCTGCAAGATGTTGCTGACATACTTCGAAGCAAGGCTGATCATTTGCCTCTCAATTATTTAGGGCTCCAAGTGGGGGCAAATATGCAAAGGATCAAGAATTGAGAGCCGACAATCTCTAGATTTAGGAACAGATTAGCTGCTTGGAGGGGTAGATTCCTATCTTTAGGAGGCAGGGTCACTTTGATTAGGGCTGTGCTCAGTAACCTACCGGTATATTACCTATCCTTGTACAAAATTCCTAGTGGTGTGGTAGAGAAATTAGTAAGGATTCAAAGGAATTTTTTGTGGGGAGGTGGTGACGCAAAGAGGAAGTTATGCCTGGTGTCGTGGAACAAAATTGCTAAACCTAGGAAGTTTGGGGGGATGGGTATTGAAGATTTGCTAGTTAAAAATCAGTGTCTTCTCTTCAAATGGCTTTGGAGATTTGTGAATTTTGAGGTCCAACCGGATGGTGCTCCTGTGTGGTATCGTCTTGTGTCTGTGTTATACAAGAGGGAGTCAGTATCCTCTTGGCCTGCCTTCAATTTAGATGCAGCGTCAAGTATATGGAAGAATATTGTTACAGTGGGTGAGGATTCTACTAGAGGGGGGGGCTAGTTTGTGTAGTCGTGTGATGGTGGATTTGATAAATGGGAGCACTTGTAGATTCTGGACTGATCGGTGGCTCTCGGTAGGGGTCCTAATGGATTTATATCCTCGCTTATTTGCTTTATCAAATAGCAAATTCTCATCTGTTTCACATCTATGTAGTGTAGTCAATGGCGGCGGTAGATGGGATTTTAATTGGAGAAGGAATCCCTATTCTTGGGAGATGGTGGAGGCGTCTGAGCTTATCAGGCGATTGGAAGAAGTGGTCCTTAAGATGGATTCGGTGGATGGATGGCGGTGGATGGAGGACTCTTCCGGTAAGTACTCTGCCAAATCTGGATATGAGTTTCTTTTTCAGAACTCGTATTCGTGCTGTGGGTTACCTTGGGTGTGGATGCGCTGTGCTCCACCTAAGATGGAGTGCTTCATGTGGCTGGTTCTTAACAATGGTGTTGCAGTGAGATCCCTTTTGCTCAGAAGGAATATTATCATGCGTGAGAATGCGATGTGCCCGTTCTGTGCTGAGGAGCTAGAAGATAGGGATCATCTTTTTGGGTTGTGTAGATATGTTTGGAAAGCTTGGAACAAGGTGTGCGAGTGGTGGGGTGTAAGCTGGTGTATGCCACAATCTTTCGACAAGCTCTTTGTTCAATGGATGGGGCTTGTAGGTTCTGTGCGGGATAGGGATCCATGGATGGTGGTGTTCTTTACTATGATATGGAACTTATGGTTACTGAGGAATAAACTCATTTTTAATGATGCAGAGGTGGTATGGGACAGATTGTTAGAGATGGTTTTGTTTAGATCTTTGCTATGGATCAAAGCGCACCAGCCCAGTTTCCCCTATGATTTGCCGGCTATTCTTCTCAAAGCAGATAGCATGGCTGCTTGGCATGGTCCCTCTTGTAAACTGGTTATGGTATAATCAGAATTTCTCTCTAGTGGTCTATTATTTTTGAGATTGTATATTGGTTATTGTATCTTGGTAGGACTCTGTCATTTTCCCATGACGATTCCTCCTCTTCTTGTATACTCTTTCTACATCTAATATAGCATCGTACTTCATCAAAAAAAAAATAATAATTTATTTAATAAATTCATATTCTACTGCATAAATTAATTCTAAATAATGGCGTATCCATTTGTCTAGATTATACAAAAAAAACTTTGAATTTATTATATATAAGTTCGTCTCAAAATAATGACTAATATTATAACACGTGATTTAACTAATATAATAGTATAATGCTACTATATCACGTATCAAGCCCATGTGCCGAAAAACTAGTATATACAAATACAGAAGCACGCAAAGCATGCAGATTGCACGAGGAAGACTCAAGCAGAATAACACAAAGGAAATAATTTATTATATAATCATATTATATATTAATATACCACATGAATGGCAATTGGCAAGTATACAGAAACTAACCTTCTAAAACCTTAGAAATTTCTTTTTGAAAGTATTAAAATTTATAAGGTATGTATGTAAAAAATAATAAATTAATAAAATATTAATATTAAATAAAGATCATAAATCATTAAAAAAATTAAAATAATTTTAATATGGACTCGAGGGAAGACGGAGATCATTAGCGTTAATTATTAGCAATGGGCTTCATTTCTTTTTCACTTCTGCCTCACTTGTGGTGAAGCCCGGATCAAATAGTACAAACTCGATGGGGGGGCTCCGTTGGCGGCCTAACAGACCTAGCCCCAGAGACATGAGAATAACCCGGATCAGGCTAGGAACAAATCGATATTGAAATTCACATTAATCCACGAAACAAACAATCAATCATTAGTCCAATACTCTGGATTAGTCCAATACTGTGACAAAGTGCGATGAGTCAGTGACCCAATTTTTCTGGGTCTAAACCGAGTATTTTATTCATCCAATAAGCATAAGTATACAAAATGAAGGCTTAGTATGCCCGAGCTCTCCTATCCTCATCTAAAAGGTTACTAAGCACAAAGTAGGGTTTTTTTTTTAACTTCTACGGACAAACTTTGAAACAATAAGCATGCAGTCCAGACACTTCCACATGGAAACAGGAAGCAGTTTTCACTATGAAAAACATTTGATTTTACTCTCAGATGTTCTTTCGACAATAATAATGTACTCCGAACATATTTTTAGAAACTGTTACTGATAAGCAGGGAGACAAGTTTTGGCAGACCAGCTGACATTCGAAGGATAAAAAAAACACATTTTACAAAATCAAACAATAAACCTATCAGACCAAATCATGTCCCACGAAAACGATTATGCCCTGAATGATTTTCTCAGCCCACCTCTAGACACGAATGAAGCTTGATCGAGTCACTTATAAAAAAAAAAATAATAATAAGGGAAAAATATATCAACAAATCCCAATTCATAACAACCCCTGAAAATCTCCCTTCTAAATCAGTAGAGCCCAACCAGTAACCAAAACCAACAAGCATATATAGGTAAATGAATTTATTTGCAGATGATAAATTATTGGTAAATTATAATCCAAGCATGGAATGAAATCCACCCACCAATCAGACCGCATAGAAACAAGAGAACTAAGATTGAGAATTTCATCATTAACAAACAGGGGCATCTAAAAGCACTCGCACATTCGCAGTACGTAGTTCCCTAACACAGTTTCACAGTACCTGCTGCCAGTGGGCTAACATAACATAAACCTTACATAAACACTGAAAATAGAAACACATTACGGATTGTTCTAATTAAGAGGACAGAAGGCAGATGAAGAAGGAAAAAAAAAAAACCAGCAGCATAGCATCTTTAACCAATTAGTTAATCTCACTCAACTCAATGTTGCCACCATCTCCTGCTCCAGCATTGCCACCATCTCTTGCTCCATTGCCCCTGGACCTTGGAGGAGTGTAGCATAAAATCCTAACACTTACCAATATGACGAGAACTGCTCCAATGATCCAACAAATGTGTTTTACAGCTGTGTAGTGATACTCTTCTTGATGTTTGGGATGAAAAGTTAGGGAGAAAGGAGGTGGGGGAGGCTGATTCATGGTTGAGTAGTGAAAGGAGCAGGGCGAAGCAAAAAAAAATAAAAGAAACAGATGAAGAAAACAGGGGAAGAATGTGCGCTCTCAATGTCCAAACAGGTAGTGATACTTTGCCATCATATATACCCAGATAAAGAGGAGTAGTGATCACACTGCGTGTATTTATTTCCTGCTATCAAAACCCTGTGGTTAGCTAGGTGTACTTGTTGCTTAGGTGAATTTATTATATTTTTATTATATGTCTACAAATCATTTATTTCCTGGTATCAAATCTGTGGTTAGGTAGGTGTACTTGAGGTCTGTGTGTGGGTTTCGTGATGTTTTGACCGAAACTCAAAATCGTAGTTTTGCTTTGATGCTTGCCGGCTGAAACAACGGCGACCTTGGGTGGGTGCCATGCCAGTGATAAAAACAGAGATGGGCCGTTGTACAATTTTTGGGCCAGTATCGCACTCGTTGGCCCATATTCGGCTTTCCTATGCTCTGATCAGCGGGGATGGCCTAAATTACATTTCTTAGACCAAATCCTGCCAAGAAGTTCTAATCAGGCAGTGACGACGAACCCAGCTTAAAATTTTGAGGGGACAAAAATATAAACAATATATTAGTAATATCTAAAAATCAAGCCTTGATTTTAATTATTTATTGTTATTTTTGGTTAATGTATTTTCAACTTTATGATTAAACTCCACACTTGTTGCTGTTTATAAATAATTAACAGGCCCCGATCAGTCATTATTTATGAAACTTTTAGCTACAAACGATCCGGCGGACAATTTTAGGAGAAAGTAGTGCTGATTGCCATGAATGCTGCCCTCGTATTCACAAGGATTAATCAAAAAATCAATTCACATATCCAATTCAAGATACATATTGAGTTGATTAGAAAAATCAGAATACAGTAATAGATGAAATTAAAGTGTTTCTACGTAAAAAAAAAAAAGATTGTGTAATCTATCTTTTTCCTGTAGTATTATGGATAGCTAGCTATTAATGTGCTTGTTGCTGAAGGTTAACAAACTTAAAATATGCTCCATCTTTGTTCTCTATAAGGCTAAAATGAGTCCCTTGCTCTATTATTTTCCCACCTTGTATCACTGATATTTCATCTGCATTCTGTATAACACTACACTCACTCGTAATCTCATCTAGAACAAAATTTAACAAGCTTGTTAGATATATATGAACCAAATCAAAATTTAAACAAATGAAGAGAAAGCACTTATTGACCCTGTTAAAGCTGATCCACACCAGCAGCAGGACTTGAAATTGACCGAGAGAGAGACCTCTTCTACTGCATTGAGGAGGACTCTCTTTCGTTAATTAATGATGCACTACCTGTCTCTCATCAAGAACAAAAATAAAATTACTACCTTTTCCGAGGTGGACCCCACAGGATCAGCCATATTAATTAATAAATAATGATGAAGTTAGGGTGGGGCATGCAGTATACTACTACAAGCCTAGCCTAGTAACAGGGCCCGATCAGTCATTATTTATTAAGCTTTTAGCCACAAATGATCCGAGGAAGAATTTTAGCAGAGAAAGTAGTGATGATTGCCATTTTTTGTTCTTGAAATGAAGTATTCTCGGTTCAGAACAAAAAAAAATATATATATACTGCTGCAATAAAGTTATTCTTGTGTTGATATTGTCTCGTCATCCAATTTGTCACCATTTTTGTCGTTATCTTTCCATAATATTTGCATCATTTGAATTCTTAAGTCTTTCATGAGAATTTCAAATTAGATTGATAAACAATGCAGCAGTCTGTAAATGCTCTAACTGTTCTAACACAATGCAAGTTAATTACTTGATCAACCATTTTTCATGAACAGCTTAATATTAGTTGGGACAAGTTTTACCACAGATTTTGAATTTCTATCTAAAATCAACAGCACTTAGGGTAAGTTAAGAATAGTAATTCAAAGAGTGGTATTTCATAGGTAAAAAAGAAGTTAAATGATGATGAGAGTCGACATGCTATGCTTTCTATTCAGATCTGCCAGTCATGGTAGACTTGGAAATAAACACACACAATTAATTTGGTTGGGAAGATTTATTACAATTTTGCTTAAGACAAAGGTCAAGGGAGTGACCAACCATAGTCTAGAATCCACAACAAAGGAGCAGGGGAAAGCAGAAAAAGTAAAAAAAAAAAAAAAAACAGGGGAAGAATGTGCGCTCTCAATGTCCAAACAGGTAGTGAAAGGAGAGGGGGAAAGCAAAAAAAATAAAAGAAAGAGGGGAGGAAGTGGTAGGTGGATGGAGTGATGCCTATTAATTAACGGTTTGCTCCTTTATTAATGTGCTCCTCTAATGAAGGATGGTGACTTCTCTTCAATTGGTATAAGAAAAAAAATCGGGTTGTCAATGTTTGTTTATTTAATGAATGTTATTAGAACATTCTATGGAGTATTTGTTGGGTGATGCCTTGTTCGGTTCATGGATGGTTTGTACAGTGGGCTGAGGTGACGGGCTCGAGTAGATCACGACCACGGTGGATTATTATCGTTTGCAACTATCTGGTCATTCTAGTTAGCAAGAAATGTGACCTCCTTATTCAAGTACAAGGAGATATGCTCCATGATCTCATCATCACCCGTACGTGGCACCTGGTGGATTAAAAGTCTCTACCCCTGCTTCCCCTATAGTGTCGCTGCAGTGCTGATTTCCGCTGAGTGTCTCAAAGATTGGAAGGGGAACAAGAGCAATATTGCCCTTTATATAGCCAAGTCTTAGCCTCCGTATACTACACAGCTACTGCTATTTGCTGTAATGTTTCCTCTCTTATGGTATGCTGTATAGCGTGATGTAGTTGCTTTTTCCAGTCACCATCCTTGTGACCGGTTTGTATTTTGTTTTAAAGATTATGAATGGAAGAAACATAGCATCAAGTCCATAATTTAGGATTGATGAATTTTTTTTTTAACCTGAATATTATTATTCATACTTGTACTAATTCAATATGCTTATAATTAAAAAGAATGCTTATGTTGTACCTAATGTATACATCCACACTGGGACTGAGACACGGCCCAGACCCCATATAGTATAATTATTCTTTTTAAAATATGAAAATACAATTAGAATAAGTATAATATGGGTCATTCTATGGTGCTCCATGAGTATGGTACTCACCATAATTAGTTTTTATTAATTAAATTTTATATAATATTAATTTGAAGAATTCAAATAATAATAAAACTTTCCTTAGTTAAAAATATTTTTATTTCCATTTTAATTGAAAATTTAAATTTATACCTTATTTGAAAACTAATAAGAATTAGGGTAGACCTATTCATTTTTAGAGGTCGACCTAATAATTATTAATGGGTCAACCGATTAAAATCAAAAGTCGACCTATCAACTGTTAAATAATTATTAATAGGTCGATACGTTTTAAATTAACAGGTCAATCTATTAGTTAGCAAATATATTTTTTTTAATTTCGTGGAGGTCGACCTGTCAAATTCAGAGGTTGACCTATAATATTTATAATTCATAAAAGAATTATTTAAGCACTTTCTTAGTAAATTATATTTTAAAAAATAATATATAATTTTGAAAAAATACTCCCTTGTTTTGTTTTATAGGACGTTCAAAGTTTTTGCACAATCTTTAAGAATATAATTAATCTCATTAATATATTTTTCTAATGACAAATTTATCCTCCTATAATTTCAATTTTTATCCAACCTTCCGTATACCTAGGTGATAATTAAGGTTAAATATAGAAAAAATGAATTTAATACTCTTTGGGATTCGATAAGCGACTTATATTTTGAAACAAACCACATTACTCAAAATATCCTATAAAATAAAACAGAGGGAGTATATATATAACAGCCCGGGTAAAATTTGGATTTTTACCGGGACTGTTAAAGTCGTTATACAGTGATTTACCTTTGAATTTAGTCTTGGGTAATTAATTCAAGGTAAATCGAGCGTCGTTTTTCGAACCGAGGCTTTTCCTGCGCTCGAGATTTTTCCGTGGATTTTTCGGGCCTAAGTCGGTATTTTTCGGGTCCCGGAATCCTCAGAAAAATCACACCAGAAAATAACTAAGGGGGTACCGGTTATTTTCTGGTCCGGTCGGGACACGACTGCATGATTGAGTCACGCAGCCGCCTCCCTCTGTGCAGCCTGTGATTTTTTCCCTGTGCAACATGTGAAAATTTTTTCCTTCTTTTCCCGAGTCATCATCAGTTCCCGTGCTTACTCTGCTTCAAGTGTACCTACACCAATTCTTAGCCAACTACATCTTCCCTGCCTCACCTGCAAAGCTATCTTCTGCCAAACCAGTGCAAACCACCAACTGCAAACAACACACATACCAGCTTTCTTCCCCAGCAACCATCTCAAAAAAAAAAAAAAGAAAAGTAAACAACAACAACACACAACACAACCGTCACCACCGGCTCCACCAACGCCGCCACCAACAACCACGGAAGCCACCACCACTTCTTCCTCTCCACCCGACACGCATCTCCATCAGGACGACCGCCGTCGTGCACCACCGACCCGCCGTCGGTATTTTTCGGGTCCCAGAATCCTCAGAAAAATCACACCAGAAAATAACTAAAGGGGGTATCGGTTATTTTCTGGTCGGTTACATTTTAACCATAGTCTAGAATCCACAACAAACCTTTGAATGTGTTCCTGTTCGTCATTTTTTGGTTAAAATGCAAACGAAGATCTTTGAACCAATTACACCAGGGGCGGATCCAGAAAATTTGTGTAGGGAGCCCAATTTAGGTATTTAAGTGGTTTTTTTTGGTTCATTCTAGGTGCTTTAGTACTTTTTTAGTTTAAAAAGGTAAAAAATTGTGTAGAAGGAGGCACCAGGGATGAAAATTTGTGTAGTGGGGGCCCAATTTAGGTATTTAAGTGGTTTTTTTGATCCAATCTAGGTGTTTTAGTGCTTTTTAGTCTAAAAAGCCAAAAAATTGTGTAGAAGGAGGCACCAGGGTGTTCTCGCGTGAAGCCAAAGGGGGCCAAACCATTAAGCTGCGCTTTGAATTTTGATATTGTTACACTAATAGTATATTTCCTCCGTCCCACTCAAGCTGGCGTATTAGAAAATTTTTTTTGTTACAGATAAGCATAAGTTTTGTTTGTTGAAATTATGGGTAAATCCATATTTTGGGGTTTATACTATTTCAATTGTCCCTTTCAGGAGTCTGTACTAATTTTTGACCTTTTTATACAGTGTTATCAGAACCGGACCGAGCACTGACTCAGAAAAGGTCCTGAATTATGGTTCACTAGTCGAACCAAATTCGAACCGGAGGTTCAATGTCATAAACCGGCATAATAATTATTAAATAATTAATATTTAAAAATGTTTTTTTTGGTAAAAATAGGAAAAAGATAAAAAAATTTAGCATAATTACATTTTAAAAATGACTCGGTCGGATCATTGGTTCAACCGGGCAGTAAAACTGGCCGGGTCATCCGGTTTTTCCCGAGTTAATGACTTGTCCTATCCAATTACCTTAAAAACCCAGTATGGTGCCCGAATCACGGTCCAACAGGTTGAACCGGCCATGCCGCTCCGGTTCTGGTAACATTGTTTTTATATACCCATACTTTCCTATGTTGTCCCTTTTTGGGGTCTCGGTCAGCCCTGCATTTGACGTGGACTGCCCGGGTAGTAAGTGCATTACAAGTCCACTCTTTATTTGACATGTGGCAGCACGTGTTTCACATATTTTGTACAGTGTATATGATGGGTCCCGCTGCCCTTTTTTCTCTAAGAAAACTGATTTTCCTTTTTTTTTTTCCAATTCTATTTTTGTTTGAAAAAATAAAAAAAATTCCTAATTAATAAAAAAAAGGAAACTCAAGATATCAAAATCTAGAGAACCCCAAAATTCCCAATTCATCGAAGCTAATTCCCAAATTTTGAATTCACTCAACCCAATTCCTAAATCCCAAATTTAATTCCCACCACACAAGTTTAGGAACCCTAAATCCCCAATTTTGCATCTCTCTAGACAAATTCTTCTATAATTATTTATCAATTCAAAATGAAGAGAGAAAGTCTCATTCATCCACACCATTGCAAACACAATCTTTACATACATGCATTGTTCTTTGACGAGCTAGTGGGTGGCGATGAAGAGCTCGAGGAGAATGAAGGATTTTGTGGAAAGGTGTTTGTGTTGGATGCAGAGCAATACGTGGCCGTGGCTGTGCCCAACAAAGGAGGAGTGGTGGAGGCTTACCCAGCCGGCGGCGACTGCTCGAGCTTCGTCCTCTAGTTCTCTGCACAGGACCAAGCCGAGAGGAACCTCGTGTTCGTCTTCAACGAGGTGGTGTTGCTCTTCCGGCAACGTGCTGGAGCACATCATGGCGGCTTTGGCTCTAGGCAGTTTATTTTCCGGCATAAGCGCGTCCGGAAACAGCCCATGTAGGTGTTGATGGGTGTGGGATGATCCGGCTCAGATCCAATGAGATCTATGGGAATCGAGCTGACGATAACCTGCAACTCAGCTTTATGATTTTCGCTTTGATGGGAGTCAACTCGATGGTAGTGGTGGAGGATTTTGAGCGAGTAGGAGGATAAGGGCTTGGTGGGTAGAGGAAAACCCAGTGGTTGCACAACATGGTTTTGGTGGATGATTGTAGCAGGTTTTGGAAAAGAAAGAGAGCAAGAAAAAAAACGAGATTTTGAAGTTATTTTTTAATGGGGAAGGGTTATTAATTAGTATGGAAGTTATGGTCCAATATTGACCAATTTGTCCAAAAAAATTAGAAGAAAAAAATCACTAAAACCTAATGAATTTGAAATTTATTTTTTATTAATTCAAGAAATAAAAACTTGCTTTGAAAATACCCTACACTTTGATTCTTTTGGGAAAAAATTGGAAGTAGCACCCATCATATACAATGTACAAAGCATGTGAAACACGCGCTGCCACATGTCAAATAAAGAGTGGACGTATAATGCACTTACTACTCGGGTAGTCCACGTCAGCTGCAGGACTGACCGAGATACCAAAAAGGGGCAACATAGGAGAGTATGAGTATATGAAAAGGTTAAAAATTAGTACACACCCCCTAAAAGAGACAATTGAAATAGAATGACCCCAAAATATGCATTTACCCTTAAAATTATCCAGTCTCAAAGACTTTGCAAGCCCATCTCTGCTAAATGGCCCATGCTCCTCATCTGTGTTGGGGCAGCCCAGCCCAGCTTCTTAATTGATGTATGGGGCAGCCCAGCCTCAACCGTGCAAACAATTCCGGGACTTGTAAAGCAATAAATCTTTTTTGAACATAATATTATAATACTACGAACCAAATAAAAAATTTAAATAAATAAAGAAAATTCAATTGTAGTTGCTGCTGCAAGTACTAATTCGAGTCACACCGACCATAATAGGATTGGTTGAGGTTTTTTTCGTGTTTTGGTCAAATAATTGGTTGAGGTGAAAACCAAAGGCATATCAGCAAACAAATACTACGTTTTTCACCCATTGTAATAGTTGTTCCACTTTTCACCTGTACCCCCACAGCATCAGCCTTGGTTCGCACAATTTAATGCACATCCTTTTCCTTCTACGCATATATAGAGATGGTAGGCAACCTTTGCAAGGAAGGGGAGTTATTGAAGGACCTGCAGAGATAGAATCAATGTTATCAGAACCGGACCGGGCACTGACCCAGAACAGGTCTCGAATCATGGTTCACTGGTCCGACCGGGTTTGAACCGGAGGTTCAATGTAATTGAACCGGTATAATAATTAATAAATAATTAATAGTTAATAATATAATTATATTCATATTTATCTATATTTGTAACCTAAAAATAGATATAAAGTCTAATANTTCATATTTATCTATATTTGTAACCTAAAAATAGATATAAAGTCTAATAATACAAAATTTTCATTCAAAAAATACTATTTTCTAAAAAAAGAGGGGAAAAATAAAAAAAAAAATAGCATAATTATGATTTAAAGATGACCCGGCCGGGTCATTGGTTCAACCGGGTCAACAAAAACCGGCCGGGTCATCCGGTTTTCTCCGGGTCAGTGTCTTGTCCGGTCCAAAAGCCTAAAAACCCAATGAGATGGTCGAATCACGGTCCGACCGGTCGAACCGGCCGGTCCGGTCCGGTTCTGATAACACTGGATAGAATTACTGAGCCACATGCCACATTAAATGGGTGCTAATGAACTAATAACTATTCAAGGCTTTTGCCCACTTTGCTTGCTTTGCTTCACCATCCATCCCCTTGACCTCTTAAGAGTCAATTTCAACAATGTTGGAAAAAGACTGAGTATGGATTCAACACAAAGTAATAGAATAGCAACAATTTGACATTTATAATAACAACATCAATAATCTAAAATCTTTTAGTAGATTGCAAATAAGTTATGCTCCATGTGCACATCAATGTACTTACTGCTCCGCAAAGTGTGATCATTACACGACTAGCAAGTCACATCCCTTAAAGCTAGGCCGAGCTCTCTGATTACCAAAATCACCTCCCTTTTCCTCAGATTTATTAGTTAGAAGGCAGCTGATGTCTAATCCTTATGTGCATAATTATCTAAACATAGTTATCAAACCTGGCCCGGCCCGTCCGGTTCGACCGATTAAACCATGACCCATAGCTTATTTTGGGTTTTAAAAGGTGTTGATTCGGGTCTGCAAGTGAGCAGTGTAAAACTCGTTGACCCCGCCAGTTTTGTGGTGACCCGATTGAACCAATGACCTGGGTCGGGTCAATTTCATTATTTTTGGTACATCGGAATTACATAAATAATCCAAACCCCAACTCCCCCCAAACTCCCCTTCAATCCCGCCCACTGGGATTGAACCTATGACTCCTTGGAACCCAATCCAAGGGAGATGCGACTACACTACAAGCAGTGTTGGCAGGTCGGGTCAATTTTAAATCACAAAACATAATTTTTTGCATAAAAATTGTATTATTTCCAATTATTATTTTGGATCAATTGCATTGAACCTCCGGTTCGAACTCGGTACGACCACTGAACCATGACCCATGACCTTTTCTCGGTTTGTTCCTGGGCCGAGTCTGATAACTATGATCTAAACCCATGATCAACTACTACACACCTAAAGAGTAAATAAGACGCCGTGAAAGAGAAATAGCTAACTCTTGGAAATCCAAAATGATAAACTCATTTAAGTATTCATTTAATTAATTTAAGGGGGAAAAAGAGAGTACTAAAACAACGTCGTTGGTTGCTTCGCAAGGCATTGACCGAGACTCTCCTTTGTTTTTCTTTAATTGAGAGTTAGCATCATAAGGGGTACTCACAGGTGTGACATCGAAATGCCCAAACTTCTTAAGAAGTTTCTCAACATAATGCTCTTGTGATAGTATGATACTATTCTCTTCCCTTATGATCTTAACTCCCAGAATCACATTTGCTTCACCGATATCTTTCATATCAAATTGAGAAACAAGAAACATTTTAGTATCATGAATGACATCAAGACTTGCTAAAAATTAACATGTCATCCACATACAAACAAACAATCACACAGTTCTCATTTGAAACTTTAGTATACACACATTTGTCTACCTCAACAGAGATAAATCCATAGTTAAGCATAGCTTGGTCAAATTTCTCATGTCATTGTTTAGGTGCTTGTTTCAAGCCAGATAAAGATTTGACTAACCTACACACTTTGTGTTCCTGACCAGAAATAACATAACCCTCCGGTTGCACCATATAAATCTCTTCTTCTAAATCACCATTTAGAAAAGTTATTTTAACATCCATTTGATGTATAAAAAGTTTGTTAACTGATGCCAAGGCTATCAAAACTCGAATAGAAGAAATTCTTGTAACTAGAGCAAAAGTATCAAAATAATCAATATTTTGTTTTTTTGGTGAATAAGTGCTTGTAATATATTAAGTCATAAAGATATGCATTCTTGTGGCACCATTAGCATCGCCATACAAAAATCCGGTATAACATCGTAGGCATGCAAGCCTTCATCTACTGTTAAGGCATGCTTCTAAACGATCCGCCAAGAAATTCGATTTGCGGAACACATGTTTGAATGTCACCTGCCATGAGTGTTGGAGTAGGTGCCGAATACATTTCACGAGAGGGAGTGAAGATAAACGATTCTGGCATCGTCCCCTTATGAGATCAATGACAGCAGTGCTGTCTACTTCAACTTTCAGTTTTGGAATACCCATACTGAGGGCAATGGTTAGAACATCTTAGATCGCCCATACTTCTGCTAGGAAGGGGCCGCAATGAGGTATTCTGTGCGAGAATCCTTGTATCCATTCGCCAATGGAGTCCCGAATGACCCCTTTTGCCCCGGACCGGTTAGATGATGGGCAAAAAGAACCATCCGTATTGGCTTTGTAGGTGCCCTAGCATGGTGATGTCCATCCGATTTGTCTTACGTCAGTTACATTGCCCGCTCCCAGTTTTGCTATCTGGCTAGTCTCCCTCCACACCAAGTTTGCATAGTGAATGATGGCGGTGGTGAGCTGTAGGGGATCATTTACAAAGCTCGTCACGTCAAAGATAAGGGAGTTACGGTTCTTCCAAATGAGCCATACCGCCAACCCAAATATGTATGGCCACGTGGTTGCAGTGTTGTTACCAACTAACCTGGGCGCCAACCCAACCCAAAGATGTATGGTCATGCCACCAATCAATGTTTTGTTTTTGAGAAAAAACTTTTGCAACTAACTTGGCTTTGTATTTATCAATTGAACCATCAGGATTAAGTTTTCTTCGAAAAACTCATTTGCAACCAATTGGTTTTGCTCCTGGGGTAAATCAACTAAAACCTAAGTTTTGTTTTGTTCAATGGAATCCAGCTCAGTTTTTATTACTTCTTTCCACAAATTTACATCAGGAGAAGAAATAGCTTCAAAATAAGTTGATGGATCATTTTAAACCAAAAAAGTATAAAAATCATTACCAGAAGAAGTTTCTTTCCTTTGTCTTTTACTTCTTCTCAAAACACTAGATTGCTCATCAACTTCATTTTCAAAATCATCTTGTGCATCATTCTCACTTTCAGAGATTTCTCGTGTAGGTGCAACAGTCAAGTTATTTGGTTTTAATGAAAACACATTTTTAAAAAAATTCAACATTTCTTGTTTCAACAATGGTATTCACATCAAGCACATCACTCTTCAAAACAAGAAATCTATACACAACACTATTATCAACATAACTAATGAATATGTAATCACTAGTTGTGGACCCTATTTTCCTTTTCTTAGGATCAGTTAACGTAACTTTTGCAAGACACCCCACGCTTTTAAGTATTTAAGATTAGGTGAATAACCTTTCCACAATTCATACGGTGTCTTATAAGTCTTTTTATAAGGGATCCGGTTTTGCACGTGACATGCTGATAGAATATCTTCACCCCAAAGGTTATTAGGTGCTGAACTACTAACAAGCATTGCATTCATCATTTCTTTTTAAAGTCCTATTTTTTTGTTCAGCTACACCATTAGATTGTGGTGAATAAGGAGGTGTGGTCTCATGTATTATACCTTCTTTCTCACAGAATTTATTAAACAGAACATATTCACCACCTCTATCTGATCTAACCCTTTTAATCTTCTTATCTAACTGGTTTTCTATTTCAGCTTTGTATATGAGAAACATGTCAGAGGCTTCATCTTTATTCCTAATCAAATATACTTTGGTATATCTAGAAAAGTCATCTATGAAAGTCATATAATAGTTTTTACCTCCTTTAGTCATGGTTTGTTTTAAATCCCCTAACTCTGTGTGAATTAAACCAAGAAGTTTTGTTTCTCTTTTATTCACAGAAGGACAAGATTTCTTAACTTGTTTAGTTTCAGCACATATTTCACATTTATCAGATAATAAATCACTTGAGAAGAACCTTTCCTTTCCTTCGAACAATGTTGAGAGCAAGAGTCTTGCCAGATGTGAGCTTAAGAAGAACCTTTCCTTTCCCTCGAACTTTTGTAGTTCGGGAATCACCAAGATGAATTTGTTTGTTCTCCATCTCCTACCTCAGCGTAGGAGGAAAAGGCATCTTTGCTTGCACAGATGCGCCTGGTAGCACCATAGTCTACCACCCAGTCTTTCACATTGGCGAGTAAGAAGGTTTCAGAAATGACCGCAACAATTATGTCATCTCCTTCAACCAAGTTAGCATTTGGCTTAGGAGGATTGCCATTTCTGACCCTCTTCCTACATTGTGATGCAAAGTGTCCTGGCTTTCCATAGACAAAATAATTTCCTTTCTTTTTAAAGGAGGTGGGGTTAGTAATTTTAGGGTTGTAACCAGATTTCTTATTGTAATTAAACTACTTAGAACCAGAGGTACCTTCTACCAAGTTAGCTTTGGCTATCATCCCTTTGGCAATCGCACCTTTGAGTTCTCCTTTGTTCTTATCTTCAATGTGGATATGAGTGATCAAGTCCTTGAGTGGCATCAACTTGTGCTTATGCTTCAAGTTGTGTTCGTAGTCCTTTCATGAATTGGGTAGCTTTTCGATCAGGGAACCTGCAAGAAATTCATCAGGTAGAGAGATCTTCACCGCCTTCAGGTCCTCTACAAGCCTCTGGTACTTTGTGATCTGACTGGTAACGGATTTGTCTTCCTTCATTTCCCACTTGTAGAAGTTGGAAATGGCAAACTTCTGCTTCAAAGCATCTTTTTCGGTATATTTTTTTCACCATGCTATCCCTGATGTCTTTTGCTTCCTTGTAAGATGCATAAACGTCAAAAGGTTCATTGGATAAAATTTGAATTATTGTATGTCGGCAAACCTTATTGGCATTAAGCCAATTCTCCATCTTTTTTTGATAACCGGTTGCTGGCTTTGATTTTGTTAAAGCGTAGGCCACCGCGTGCACGTCAAGTGTTGAAAAAATACGCTCCTGCCATCTCTTGAAATTTGCTCTGGCAAACACCTCGATTCTGGACACGTCGGGATAAGTTTTTGCATATGTGACGACAGGTTGGACTTGGGATCAAGCAGCAACAGCGGCGGTGGCAGCAGCAACAGCATTCTCGGGTTAGAATTCAGCCATTGGTAATATCTCTTTAGATTGTTGGAATATTTGGAAAATTTTCCTGTGTCAAACCCGAGCTGAGGCGTGTAAATCACTGTTCTAAAGAGATATTTTTTGTAACCCCAAAAGTCTCCCCAAGATACAACAACTCCTTCTATAAGAATGTAGGATACCAGAATCTGCCAAAGAGTAAAAACAAGATAGCTCAACAAATAGGAGAGAAGAGACTTTGAAAAAGGGGAGAAGAATGAGAGCGGGCTTATATTGTTATTTTTTTCTCTGTGTATGAAATGAGTGGAAGAAGGATGTATTTATAAGCAGAGGGAAGGACAAAGTTGGTAAAGATTAAACAACAGGAAAAATTATAAACCACATATTTTTCTAATGACCAGGTAACAAAACCAATCCCACAATTCTCTCTAGTTAGACTAAATAAATTCGTTGATTACCTCCAACGTTACGTTTGACCATTGTGGGACAAATTTTCCTGTTTGAAATATAATACAACAGGTTCCGAGTCATGCAGTCCAATTCCCAACAAATATCACGCATATATAGCAAGTGATAAAGCGAAGGCTCCTGCGAAAATAAATAAATTTGAGTAGTGACCATGAAAGTTGTTGTGTCCACATAAAACTATGGATCCACCAGAATCCCAAGCAATAACTCCAATACTACCAATGCAATCCAGCGACCGGATATGAGCATCAGTATTTAGTTTTTTTTTTGTGGAAAAATGCTTCTATTAAATTACGATATAATGTGTCGAATAGTCCTGCAACCTGTAGAATCAGCTACAAGTTACGGCATACAAAAATCAGGAGGAACATCATAGGCGTGAAAGCCTTCCCCTATGGTTAGACCTTTCTTCGCTAAACAATCAGCTACAAAGTTGCACTCACGGAATATATGCGTAAAGGTCACAGTCCATGGTTGATGGATGAGGTTCCTGATACAGTCCATGAGGGGAAGGTTGGTGAACCGATTAACCTTCTTTCCAGTAATAAGTTCAATAATGACGAGGTTATCGACTTCCACTTTGAGAGCAGTAATCCCCAAGCTTGCAGCTACTGTTAATACACCATGAATCGCCCATAGTTCTGCAAGGAAAGGTCCGCAGTGGGGGAGCCGGTGGGAGAAACCTTGTAGCCATCTCCCTTCAGAATCGCGTATAACACCACCTTCGCCTGAGCGACCAGAGATGGTGTAATATGAGCCATCAGAATTGGCTTTGAATGTGCCTCGAGTGGGAGCAGTTCAGCCAATCTACTTTGTCGTGGAGGTGCGAGAGAGCCTTATTTTGGAGGCATGAGAGGTTTCGCTTCAAACAGAGTAGGCATACTGAGTGATGTAGCTACCGAGTGACGAAGTCGAATCCCTTGAGTCGCCGGGATCAAACACCATGTTATTTCTATCCTTCCATATTAACCAAGCGGCCATTCCAAAGATGTAGAACCAGGGGCATGCAAAGTTGTCTCCATACTCAGCAGCGAGTGAATGATGAAGCCACTCCACCACATCTGTTCCTGCAAAGAAAGCTGTTCGATAGTGAGGATTAAGAAGCTCTTTCCAAACTCCTTTAACATACCTGCAGTCGCGTAGTGCATGTAGTGCGGTCTATGAATCTTCGTTACACCGTGGGCATGTGTCTATGGTGGCCATGTGTCGGCATACTCGTTCCGCATTGGTAAGTATGGCACGGTGGGCGACTTGCCACAAGAATGTCCTAGCACGAGGGAGTCCGTTCCACCGCCAGATTGTGTTCTATGGCTCCCGTGTATATGGTGCCGGGTCTTCAGTGATGAGTTTATATGTTGACTTTACTGAGCATTCCCCTGAGCCCGTTCCTTCCCACACTACAATGTCCTCTTCGGCATCAGGTGTCGGGACCGGAGATAAGGATAATACCCCCAGGATATTGGGTGGGAGGAACTGCCGAAGCTGCTCAATATCCCATTCGCCATTGGGGCACACATATGACAAGATGTCTCTATGGAGTTGGTCATCAGGGACCTGAGAGATAACATGGGATAAGAGGTTGCCTTCATTTCCAAGCCAGTTTTCAGTCCAGAAACATGCGTTTCTACCATTTCCTACAATCCACTAGGTCCCAGCTCTAAGGGTCGGCCATGCCTTGCAGATACCTCTCCATACATGGGAGCAGCGATTACCTGAAACCATACGAGGTAGAAAGTTAGTTCCATTACCATACTTAGCTTTCAAAAGCCTTACCCATAATGAATCTGGTTGTGTTAAGAATTTCCATGCAAGCTTCACGAGAAAAGCTTCGTTGGCTTGTCTCATCGATCTGAGTCCAAGGCCTCCTACATCTTTCGGGCGACAAACTTTCTCCCAGCTTGCTAATTAAGGTTTACGCTCCTCCTTAGAAGAGCCCCATAGGAATTGCCTTGCTTGCTTATCAACATCATCGCAAGTTAAGACTGGGATAGAAAGCATCTGCATTGTGTAAGAAGGTATAGCTTGTAACACCGATTGGGTTAGCATAAGACGGCCTGCGAAGGAGAGTGATGAGGCTTTCCAACCACTTAGCCTGCTGCTCACTTTCTCTTTAATAAACTCAAAAATTTTATTTCTTGTGCGATCATGGATGAGAGGGATGCCAAGATATTTGCCAAGCTCTTTCGTACGGGGAATACCACACTTATTACTAATAGCGCGACCCAAATTCTTAGGAACATTCTTAGAGAAGAATATCCTAGATTTTGGTCGGCTAATCCTCTGTCCTGAGCTTAAGCAAAACGCTTCGAGGCAATTAGATATGACGTCAGCCTGTTCCAGGCTTTCTTCTGCAAAGAGAACCAAATCATCAGCAAAGAACATGTGAGAGATAGGGGTCCATTTCTTTTTACAGTAAAAGGGATCCATCGATTAAGATTAACTTCATTATTGATAACTTGGGAGAGTCGCTCTAAGCAAAGTACAAAGAGGTAAGGTGAAAGGGGATCTCTCTATCTAAGGCCACAGGAGGGCGAAAATGGCTTGGTCTTATCGCCATTCTAAAGAACCTGTATAGAGTTAGATGACAAGCAAAACATGATGAGGTTGATAAAAGAAATGGGAAAACCAATATCCTAAAGAGTGTCATGTACAAAATCCCAGCGAATCCTGTCATAAGCTTTCTCCAAATCGAGCTTTATGGCCATGAACCCTTTGTTCCCTCCTTTGATGTGCATTGAATGAATAATTTCTTGTACAACAATTACATTGTTAGTAATCTGCCGATTAGGAACAAATGAAGACTGGAAGGGGAGAACAAGGTTAGGCATCAAAGGTTTCAGCCTATTGACTAAAACCTTAGATAACAACTTATAAATAACATTACATAAGGAGATTGGACGAAACTGTGTAAAGGACTCTGGATTTTGCAACTTGGGAATCAATACGAGCAATGTTTTGTTAATAGATGCATCGAACACACCATTTATCAAAGCTTTGTTAACAAATTTCCTAAGGTCATGTTTAACAATCTCATAATTATGTTGGAAGAAAGAAGCAGGAAAACCATCCAAACCTGGAGCCTTATGGGGTCCCATTTCGAATAAGGCTTTTTTGATTTCTGACTCCAACACCATATTCGTTAGAAAAAGTATCAGGCTGAATGTGAGGGAAAAAAACCCCTAACAAAATATGTTGGAGTTTGCAGGCTGTCGGTACAAAAGAGTTGTTGATAGAAATGGACAGCTTCTTGTTGGAGAGTAGCATCATCAAAACACCAATCTCGTCCTATCTTCAGTCCTGTAATTCTGTTCCTTCGACGTCGTGTAATGGTCGTTGCATGGAAATATTTGGTGTTGCGGTCTCCTCCACTAATCCATTTGCTCCTGGACTTTTGGAACCAGATGAGATCCTCTTGGAATAGGACACGATCAAGCTCTAATTTCAGTTCCTTTTCAATACGTCTCAAGGAAGGTCCACAACGATCCTCATCTTTTGCCTTTCTAATGCCCTCCAGCCGCTTTAAGAGGTGGTGCTTCCTCTTAAAAACATTCCCAAAGACCTTAGAGTTCCATTTTGTTAGGGATTGTGCGAGCTTGTGTGTCATTTCAGCCAGGGGGCATCTCGGGTCCAATGAGAAGCCACCACAGTTTGGAACTCATCATGAGTTGTCCAAGCAAGTTGATACCTGAACGGCCTAGAACCTGTCTGTGGTGCTCTTGGCTCCAAGTTGAGTAAGAGGGGAGTGTGGTTAAATTTTGAACAAATTAGGTGATGTATGGTGGCCTCTGGAAATTGGATTCTCCATTCAGCATTGGAGAGTCCCCGATCAAGACGTTTCCGGGTAGAGTCCCTCTCCCAAGTGAAAGGCGAGCCCACAAAGCCAAGATCAAGTAAACTGCACTGTTCGATGAAGTTAATAAATTTCTTACAAACCCGAATGTTGGAGATTGAACGACCAGCACGCTCCGAAGCATGAGTGATGGCATTGTAGTCTCCCATTAATAGCCAAGGTTCAGAAATCCCAGCCGCTAATTGTTGTATATCTCTCCATAAGATGTCACGGGGGGACGGAATAGGGCTGGCATACACGCCTGTAAAAAGCCATGCTTGTCCTGACTGCGTCACCACCTTTGTATGAATATATTGCTGACTATAACTTAAGACCTGCACTGTCACCAATGCAGACTTCCAAAGCACCCAAAAACCACCTGAAAACCCTATAGGGTTAACAGTAAAACTGCCATCGAATTCCAGATTCTGTAGGGAACCTTCAACCCGGCTGAATTCAATCCAAGTTTCTAATAGGACCAGAATACAAGGTTGATGTGTGAATACTAAATCTCTTGTAGCACGCTGGAATTTTTTGCTACTTGTACCCTGACAATTCCAAACTATAGTGTTAAAATTATCCATAAAAAGATGATAAAAAGGAATGATACCAGTTACAGACTAGGTGAGAAATCAGGGATGTGTGCCCCAGATACTACTGATTCTTCATCCTTTTGAGCCATAGTCGAGACCTGAGGTATGGTTTGGCCGCCAAGCACGTCTTCTGGTGAAGCCTCCATGGTGTATTCATGAGACTCAACCATAGAGGTATCGGCAAGTTCACGGTGCCCAAGCCCAAACTTATCAAAAGAAATTTCAAGGGGTTGGTAGACTGGGGTTAGGCGCGGGAGTGTTTCCAATTTTTGTTGCTATGTTTCTGGTATACGGTTTATTCTTGGGGAGCTTTTGGGGGGCTTTGATAGTTTTGCCAGTTTTAGGGGCAGCATGTTGTTGCATGGCGCTAGGGTTCTTCTTACGGGTTGTTTTCTTTTGAGTAGCTTGGGTTGCAGGTTCAATCGGGGCCTTGGGTAACTGGGTTGGGTTCATAGGATAACCTAGTAATCCTAGAGTAGCTATTTCAGAATTGGGGGTGACAGTATTTAAGGCCTTGGTGATGGTCGTTAATCGGTTCTCTTGTGTTTGGGCCAAGTTGGAAGTCGGGCTATCTAAAATGGGCTCCTTGGGGGCGGATTTTGGCACCTGGTGCGTCATTAAATTCGTGATATGGTCAACTGGTGCTGAACTTTCGGGCATAATTTCCTTTCTTTTCAGAGTTGAAGCTGGTCTCTCAACAGTCACATAATCTTGGAGCACGTCAAAACGTGATCCGAAATTAAGAGCGTTGATAGATCCCTTATTGGTATTTGTTTCCTTATTCTGATGTCCATCACCGGTGCGGGGCGGACGCCGTTTGCGTCCAGCGATCATCCATTCACCTCTAGGCTGACGGCTGACCACCGGCGCCGGGGAATGCCCTTCAGGGTGTGCAGCCTTGGGGATCAACACCTGCTGGTCCTTCGCTTATGCAGAATCCTGTGGTGGAGGTGCCATAGATCTGTTTGGGCAGGATGGCATCAAGTGACCTACAAGACCACATTCAAAACATATATCAGGTATATTCTCATAAGAAATAAGGTACCATTTATCATCCACTAAAATTTGGGATTGTAGTGGTTTAGAGAGGTCAATCTCCAATGCAACGCGAGCATAACGGCCACGAAGTGCCTCCTCCGTGTTGTGATCGAGTCATACAAGACGACCAATCTCATTGCACACCACTTGTAGCAGGCATCTATCATAATACTCGCAAGAGAGGTCTGGAATCTGAATCCATGCCACTATCGAGGTTACTTTGTGAGTTGAGGGATTGAATTGGGGTCGCCATGGCTCCACCGTCAGGTAGTGCCCCATTACAATCCATGGTCCATCAGTGAGGGCTCGTAGGTATCATATCGACTCTGAAACTTCACAAAATAAAAGTTGTTTGCCAAATCCACGACTCGGACGCTTTCTTTCAGCCGCCACAGGTTGGGGAGCCGGTTGCAGAGGGTCCTATACCCGATATTCCTGCCCCAAAGCATAACAATTAGTGTGTTGTCCCACCGCTTATGGAGCATAGATCTATAGGGGTCTGAGATTTTGACAACCGGTCCCTCAGGTGAGAGGAAGGAGACAATATCGTCTTCCTGTTCGATGAAATCGGTTTCTGCCGCATGGACCACTGGTTGTCTCCCTTGAGTAAGACTGTCCTTAAAGGATCTTGATGGGATATCAGTCGGGTGTTTGGGTGTAGCGGCTACTGTTACCGGTTGGGTCGTGGCCGGGCTTCTCCTTCCTCCTTCGGAGTTTCGGGAACTAGAGGATTCTGGAACTTGGGTCATGGTGATTTCAGGAGGGGTAGGTGATGGGAGGACCGGTGGGACATGACCCCCACCAGCCGGCGTGCCGCCGGACATCAGAGGGAGGGAACAAAATCAGACGGTAGGGCAAAAGTTTGCAGAGGGTTTTCAGAGTACGAGTTTAAGTGTTTGCCTTCTTGAAACGAGTCAACACGCTTCCAGCGAAGGATGTGTTTGGTGATTACATAGAGTTTTTCGTGTTTCTTCAACATCAGTATTTAGTTTAATGATACCTTGCACAGGAGTAGTCCAACGAGGAATGTCTGTTTTGGTGGCTGGCTACTATTCAATGGGGCAATTTGTGAGTCATCCAGGTGTGCAAGTTTATAAGCGAGTTTCCAGCACGGATGGCAATGCCTCGAGGATCAAAAGGTTTGTCATTGAAAATAAGATCATTACGTCCCTTTCATATAGACCACAATGTTAATTAGTAATACCAAACTCATGCAGAAAGGAAGGAATTAGAGTCCTGTGCTAATTAAATAATTTAAGAGAGGATGTGCCATTAGCTAATGGGGTAGCATATCACGGTTAATTTCCAATGAAAGAAAATCAAAATAAGGCTTCCAAATAAAAGACTATAGCCACCTGTAAAACCTCTGTCCCAATCTAACAATTAATCTAACAGATAAGAAGAAAGAAGAAAAGAAATGATGAGAATAGATATATTTGCCATGATTCTCCTACTAGGCTATGTAATAGTGTCCTGCTAAGAGCTCTGTTTCTCATCATTTTAACGGTGCAGCAGCAGCAGTGGCAACTGCAATTGGACTCCTAACATAGTGCCCCTTGCCATCTGCCCATATGAGGTGTCCAAATTCATAGTCTTTAGCAGCACCAGGCCACTTGGCTTCCAGGGTCACCGTGAAGCTCTCATCGCCAATCTTGTCAAATACCAAGACTTTTGGGTCAACGATAACTGAAATGCCGTAAGGTTCAGTAACTCGGGCTGCATATCTTCCTGGTTCACCCACATTCTTCAATTTCCGGGTCAGGGTGATAGCGTGGGCCAGTCTGGGCACAGCTATGGAAGGGTAGTTGAAATTGAGAAGACTAACAGATTCCGGGCATTCATAGGGACCTCCCGCGACAAGTTCAATCCAGGTCTGGTTGTAGCCAAGGGAGCAGAGGAACCAGGGACAGATCCAGAAATATTTTCCAGTGTAGGCAGAAAGAAACAATCATCTTATCCTTTAAATAAATATAAAAATAACGCTATAAAATATAAAAATTAATTAGATGTTATAATTATTAATGGGCTTGTAGTTGTATTCTTGCAAAAGTAAGAGGGGAAAGATTCCAAATTTAAATTCCACTCTAAAAAATTGATAGATATATAAAAAATTAAATGTAACAAATGTTCTGAACATGCTCTCATATTTTTGTAAATATTGAATAACTTTTTCATTCAATGCAATCAAATATATCATTCTAATCAAACAATCATTTAATATCTTTCCATATTTGAAAAAAATCACATTTTTATTAGTTAGTATATTACACCATTCGGTTGACCAAAAAAGCGAGCAACAAAATACATTGTGAATATATACATTTTGGGGTGAATTATAAATTAAATATGTATGAATATGAATTATTTTAAAAAATACATGAATATGAACGTTAATTAATACTTAAAATAATTTGTTCATGACTGAGGTCAAATTATTAGTCTTAATCATTTATTAATCCACTTGTCACATACCAAACCCATGAGGCCATCCTTTTTTAAAAAAGAAAACATGGAGCAGATTATAGTAACTAAATACATTAAGAAGCCCACGTCTATACTTTAATTCGTATCATAGATTTACTTTAATTCGTATCAAAGATTTTCTCCTCATCTTCAAAGCATATCCTACGGGCTATCTCAAATCAATGTAGGTAAAACAAGCAAATAAGAATTTTAAGGCTAAAATCTAGGAGGCTAGTGTTTTATTATTGGAAACCTAGTGTAGTCACCTGCCTACGGTAACTACACTGTGGATCCGTCATTGAGAGGAACCCCAAGTAATCATTAGAGTTCAAATCGTATACCAAGCCTGGATCCTGTGCCCGGTTTGGCCTAATATGTCCAGCCCCATAATTAAATGGTGTTGCCTTAGTAGAAGATTCAGTTTGCATCGGATTCGCGGTGTTACCTCTTGTTCTCGCTGCAGGAATGATTCCAGGAAACACAAACATCATTACTAATGTATGTAATAGTTTCTTTTTTTTTCTATATATATATATAAAAAAAAGAATCAACTGATCTTGGGAGGGAGAGAAGATAGTCTTAATTAATTTACCCGTGGTCATAATTGCAGACCTAATTGCAGCAGGACTCCAGTCAGGGTGGAGTGTCTTGAGGAGGCCAGCTACTCCAGAAACATGAGGGCAGGACATAGATGTGCCTTGCAAGGGTATGTACGGAATCCTACACATGAAATACAATGAAAACTACTGCTTTATATATATATATATATATATATATAGTACTACTGTATTACAAAACCATAAGGTGATCACCTCACCTGCGGTTGTCAAAGTCAAATGCGCGCGGCAGTTTTATATATCGAAAATTATGAAACTAATTCAATCCTTTAATTTTCACCTTGATTATCTCTGGAGTAATAGTATTTGGGCCAACTGAGGAGGAGAATGAAGCCATGAAGGGGGCAGGCTTTACATCAAACTTCGTTGTTGGGAGTAATTTTTCCCAATGGATTACTGTGAAATCAAAAAGAAAGAAAAAAGTTTGAAGTAAGAAATACTTGGCAAACCGAATGAATTAAATTAAAGGGGAAACTAAGTGGTGCGGGAAGTTAGTGATGATAGGAAAGGAAGGATACTTTGTAGAGTTGATGTAGGCATAAAGAGCAAGGCCATCCTTGTAATTGACATGTGATGCTGGGAGAACATGAAGGTCTGCGACAACCTTGTTGCCATCTGCCTCATCATTGGCAAGAATCATCCCCACAGCCCCAGCCAAAGCTGCCTGATGCCCCTTGTCCATCCTTGCAGTAATGCCTCTGAGACAAACCACGATTTTCCCCTCTGCCTTCTTTGGATCTAATGAATTTGGCAGGCACAAAAGCCTGAAAAAAAAACAAATAATTAAAACATATATATATTATACTTGTAATTAAGCTTGCTTTTTATATATAATTAATATAAGCTGGATTAGATTCTAAGAATATCTATCTTAATTAAATTTAAGATATATGTTCTTAGTTACGTACCCTTCTTGGACAGAGGCATTAGAACTCTTGGGGTTTTTGGTACAGTTGGTACCCAACTTTCTTACGTTGGGTCAATCGTGTACCTATAACTTTTCTCGAGACATTTATGTACCTGGAGTTTTAGTGGGCAGGTCAGTCATGAGTCTTGGGCTGGGTATCTGCTGACGTGGAAGCTGCCCAAAATTGGGCTGCTGCCCGTAACTCAAAAAGACGTCGTTTCATCACGATAAGACGTCGTTTTCACATCCACATGGCAAAGGTGGATCCCATCATCCTAATACCTGACGCAACTACCGACCCGATTTTACCCAAACTGATCCAAACCCATCCACCTACCCAAAATGAAATTAAGGCAAAATATTTTTAAGTAAAAAAAACATTTGTAAGTGTGAGGTGGATGTTTTTAATTAAAAAATATTTTAATATAAAATCCAAGTAAATTATTTTACTTTATTAATTTAATATTCCAATTTATAAGAAAATAAAAAAATATATATTTTGTAAAGTGTGTCTGATAATAACTTTTAAGCCTGTTTAATTTAATACCGGAATAAACAAATTAATTTGTTATTCAAAAAGGTAGCAAATTAATTTCTTCTTTCTTCTCCCCTCATGTGGCTGGCTACTGCCTTCATTGAAGGCGTCCTCCACCATTGTCCATCTACGGGGTGCTGCACTTTCGTGATGAGCAACGAGGCGGCGATTGAGGCGGCGGGTCAATGATGCCTACTGTTTATTTGTCTTCTTGCACGCCATCGCCATCTGCCAATGTTTGCCATCTTCATCCATAATATGGTAAAATCGGCCCATTGATTTTTCCATTTCACTGGAAAATTCCAGAAACTAAAGCCGATGCTAGCTTACTTTTCTTACAACCCTTTTTGTTGCTTCATAAAGGTAAAATCCTATCCATTTTTCTCTCTGTAACCTGACTACTTTAGCTAGCACAAATTTAAAGAAAAAACTTTGAAACCCAGAAGAAAGTTCCTTTCTTTCTATACAGATCTCCCATTTTTGTTTCCCATAAACAATACAAAAGAGAAACTAGCCAGCCCTGTAGGAGGAGGAATACTGGACAAGATACTCCCTCCGCGTCTAGCTCCTCGAGCTCTCTCTCGTCTTCTTCTTCTTCGTTGCCGGATTTGGGTTCGGAATCTTCGGGGCTCCGGGTAGGGTCAGTGTGTGTTTGTAATGATTTATGAGTGGATTATTCAACGCCATTGATCTGGATCTGTTCGTCAAGAAGAAGAAGATTTGGGTTGGTGGGTAGTGAAGTCTTCCTTACTTTTGGAGGGCTTTTTTTTTTTTTTTTTCTGGTGGGAGGGTTTTGAATTTTGAGATTTGTTTCTAATTTACTTTGTCTTTGGTTTTACTTTTCAACTTCGTTGAAGATCCAATTTTTTTGAGGAAAAAAGATGAAAAGATTTATACAAGATAGGCCTCGAGGACTATGCCCTCCCTCCAGAATCCATCAAAGAAGCATTCTTCAAGGCCGCCTCCGCTGTCAAGTCGCGCGCCGCCTCCATCTTCGCCGGAGAGGACGAGGAGGAAGGGGTTTCCGACGTGCTGGACCAGCCCTCCGACGCCCTCATGGGTGGTGCGGTGCCGCCCGGTCTTGGGTTGTCGGATGCCTTGGTGGGTGTTGACGCCGGGAAGGAAAAGAAGAAGAAGAAGAAGAAGAAGAAGAAGAACAAAGAGAGGAGGGGAGGAGGAGGAGCTAGAGGTCAGCGGCCACAGTGGTGGCGCCGGAGGAGAGGATTATTATGTGATTTTCTTTTCTCATTTAGGAAGTATTTGTTTATGGTTAGGTTATAACTGATGAAATTTGGGTCCGGTTTTTGTGAGATTTTAGACCATGGGTTTTAATTAATCTGTACTAATTTTTTTTGTTACAATTAATCTCTATTATTTAGTGTACTAAATCGTCCAAATTATTAATACTTAATCTTCTTTTCTCATTTAGGAAGTTGCGTTGAAATATGTGAAATTTGGAATTTCAATTTGGGTCCTGAGATTTTGAATATAAAATTTTGATAACTAGGACCCACTATACATATTATTATAATAATTATTATTATTATTATTATTATTATTATTATTATTATTGTTATTGTTATTATTGTCATTATCATTATTATTATTGTTGGGTGGGTGGGTATGGGGTCATCCGAGTCGGAGGGGTTTGAATCGGTTTGGGTAAAACTGAGTCGGTAGTTGGGTCAGGTGCTACAATGATGGGATCCACCTTTGCCATGTGGATATGAAAACGACGTCGTATCGTGATGAAACGACGTCGTTTTGAGTCACGGACAGCAGCCCAATTTTGGGTAGCTTCCACGTCAGCAGATACCCAGCCCGAGACCCACGACTGACTTGCCCGCTAAGACTCCAGGTATATAAATGTCTCGAGAAAAATTGTAGGTACACGATTGACCCAACGTAAGAAAATTGGGTACCAACTGTACCAAAAACCCGAACTCTTGGCTTGTGCCCCACTGATGAGCGGATAGGATTTGTTTTGGGGCAAAGGTTTGGACAAGCTCTCTCCCTGGTGGTGGGAGGGATTTCAGGAGGATCAAATAAATATATTAAACAGCAGGAAACATATATACATTGAAATTAATTAATTAAAGAATCAAAAAACTAGAAAACTATTGGAAGTACTGAAGGAGGTAATGAATTTTATAAGTAGTATGTACCTTTAGTTGCTTGCCATTTTGGAGCTGAACAATAGCTTGGAAGTCACGGTCAATGGTGCTTGCTCCAACGGTAAGCATCCAAGGGGCAACATTGGAGACAGTTCCAGGGCTTGGTCCAGAGTTGCCGGCGGAGGAGACCACAACAATTCCATGCTTAACGGCATGGAATGATCCAATGGCAATGCCGTCATTGAAGTAATCAGCGGGGTCGCCACCAACTGAGAGGGAGATGACATCCACCCCATCATGGATGGCCGTGTCAAAGGCTTGCAGTATGTCCGCATCAAAGCATTCGCCATCACCGACGACATGGGGCCAACATACCTTGTAAGTGGCCACCCTGGCTCTAGGAGAACCCCCTTTGGCAGTGCCATTCCCCTGCCCAAGCACATTAACTCCCTCCACAAAGCTATCGCCCGCGGTGGACAGGGTGTGACTGCCATGGCCTTCGTAATCACGACCAGAATTGTATGTGGCGTTGCCAGCTAAATCTATACCAAACCCCTCATTGTATGCAATAAAGGCTTTGTTG
The DNA here is from genome assembly GCA_028386065.3 of Turnera subulata. Lineage (NCBI taxonomy): Eukaryota > Viridiplantae > Streptophyta > Magnoliopsida > Malpighiales > Passifloraceae > Turnera > Turnera subulata. The sequence goes on along the minus strand of JAKUCV010001244.1, from coordinate 36,385 downwards.
AAGTACCTTGCCCCAATAAGCTTCCTGCCATGCGTTATATATATATATATATATATATATATATATATATCCTTTTACCTCCCAATTTGTTTGGAAATATAGTGGGAAAGGATAGTGGGAAAGGGGAGGGAGGAGAACCAACGGGAAGGGAATGGATGAGAATAGTGGGGAAGAGAAAATTTTAACTTTAACTTGTTTGGATATATTTATTGAAGGAAAGGAAGGGGAATGGTAAGTAATATTTTTAAATTATATAAATATCCTTATTTATAAATTATTTTATAGAATATAAGAAACTAATTATATAATTTTAGATCATCTTCTAGTTTAAAAATTCTCGACATTTTAAGGAGGATGGAGGGGAATGAAGATTAAAAAATTTCCCTTTCCCTCCATTAATTTTTTTCCCTAACAAAGTTAAATTAAAAATTCCCTTCCATTTTCCTCCTTTCCCATCCATTCCTCATCTATCCAAACAAACTATCAATAAAAAATTAGTAAGAATATCAACTTCAGATCACGAAACAGAGTCTTGTTTGGACACAAATTTCCAATTGGACGAGTATGAATAAAAGATCTATGGTAAAAGGCAAAAAAGCTAATTTCTATACATAGAAAGCTAACTACTATAATTAGTAAAACTTATATCAAAGGCTAAGGCATTATAACTATTAATGTATATATAAGATAAGCATTATAACTGTTCTTAGGGATGGATGATGAGATTTTGGTACAATTTAAAGCTAGAATATATGAAAATGAAAGGCTGATATATAGATTATCACCTGTTGCATGGGATTCCGACGTTATTCTGGCAGGTTCCTTTCCACCTTGAGGGTACGGGACCATAACCTTCGTCGCTAAAGCTCTTTGACTCGGGCCAAACACCTAGTATTTATATATATATAGTATCCATTTGTTTTAGTATATATAAAAAAATAGTTTCCAATTGTTAATATTTGACTTTTGCATGGTAAGATATTGGATCGATTAAATTGCAGAAAAGAACGAACAAGATTCTATTTACAGTACTGTTAGAGGCAGAAAACATGATACGAGTTTTCCGCCAAATAATTCACACAAAACTTGAAGAGATTCAGTAGCAAGTGTAGGACTAGCTAGCAGATTTCTGCAGGTACGCAAATTTACATAATTAATTACTTACCAGTGTCAAGGTTTGCAATGATGGTGTCTTCACCAAATCGGGCTTTCTTCCATATAGAATTGGGGTGTATGGCGCCATTCTTTTCCAGTAACATAAAATCCCATGAATGTGTTGTGTGTAGTTTCTTTGCTTGATTCTCGAAAACTGACAACACCTTGGGATGCCCTGCATGCCAGAGTATTATGTTGGCAACTAAAATACTCATAAAATAAAACGAATTTCCTTAATAATTTTTTAGCAAAAAAATAAAAATAAAGGCTTAGGAGATTAATGCATGTACTTACTGGCAATTTCAACTGCCTCCTCTTCTTCAAGCACGGCAGCAAAACCATTGATATGCCTCGTGTAGAAATAAAATATTGCATCCCTTGCCTTCTTTGTGCTGCAATTAGAAATGAATAATAAACATGTAGTACATAATAAATTAAATTTATAGTGTGGAAGTCATGAGTGGTTAATTACCGAAAGATCAACATAACTACTTAATTCGAAAAAGAACAAACAAAAAAAATCATACCTTCCCAAGAAAGATCCAAGGGAAGCATGATGAGTATTGGTTACGGCATGAAGATCAGCCTCAGAGAGATGAGGACCATGTGCATGCGATCCCAAGTACACTACATATGACTTTTAAAGGGCCGAACAAAGTCTTAACTATTGGCGGCACGGGATAACAATTAAATACTCAAAATTAAAGGCAAAGACAATGGTTTTTACCTTCTTAATTGCCAGAGGCAGCACGGGATAACAAATTAATACCCAAATTAGAGGCAAAGACAATGTTTTTTACCTTCTTAATTGCCAGGGCCGGAATTTGGCACAATAACAGTGTAGTTAACAGCACTAGCTGCAGTGTAGAGTTTGAGAACCGCATGGTTTTTTTTTTTGATGCTAATCGTGAGTATTATTGATTAACCATAAGATGTTACACTGATAGGTCAATAAGAGGCATGACCATTCGGCATAATACACTTAAATCAAGAAAAAAAAAAAAAAAAAAAAACAGGGAAGAGTTTAGCCTACTGCGTCTATTAGGTCCATGAAGCAATCACAAATGGCACACAGGAGCATCAGTATCTCTGAAACTACACCAACTCTACACTTTCCACTGCTTGAAACATTCTGCAGAAGTAAGAGCTGCAGCAACATTGTAGGGAAACCTGGGATGAGTGGCCTGGAACCATTTGACGGCTCTGGTTATAGTAAGATCAAACAGGGAATCCACTTGTGGCACCACACCATTGAAAATCAACTTGTTTCTAGCAATCCAAATTGACCATAAAACTGCGTACCCAATAGTAATCCAAGCGTGTCTTGCCGAAACCTCAACCACCAGTCCAGGTTAAGTGTTAAAAACTAATGAATGACTAGGAAAGAGCAAAAAGTTGAAATTTATATGAATCACAGTAACGTAGTTGAAATAGTACAAGAGAGTTGATAAAAGACTCCTACCCGAGAAACAAATCTGCGTTTTTTAGGATGATTTTGTGTATCTAGACAGACTTTGTATTCTCGTTTATGCGTGTAAAGAATATATATGCAGAAGGAAGATGTTTCAATCTGAACACAAAACCTCCTCGGAAGTAATAATTCTTTAAGGATATGTTTGCCTTAGAGATATGGTTTTAATTGTGAGACAAATTAAGAAAATAACATTATACCTCAAAACTCAGGTTCTTTTATAAGAAAAAAAAAATTAGATACAGTCTGGAAATATTGACGCCATAGGAAACCAGATAGCAGTAATTTTTAGTCAAATCACAATGGCACTCTCATTTAATGTGGACATGCAAACGTGAAATTCATGGGGTTATAATTAATTAAGTGTCTAATTACTTCAGTAACCATAAAAAAAAAAATGAGAGCTGAAATTTGGAGTAGCCAACTACTGGAGAGCAGGAGAGGGAACACTCCATGTGTGACACGTATCAGGAGGTATAAATGAAGTCATCCTAAATCATAATTGGAGTAACTACGTGTCTCCGCCACCATGAGGACTACTTACACTCTAGACTTCATTTGTTCTGTTGTAATCTGTATTCAATATTTCACCTATGTAAAGTAAACCTTTCCCTTCATTAATAAATCTTGTATCAAAAAGAAAGAAATACTATCGGTCCTCCCCCAGGATCGGATATATATTTTGATGAATACTTAACATGAATCACAAATATATTAGTACAAAAAAAATGAATCTCAAATATACGAAGAAAATAATTTTTAATATCCAAGAGGTTGGAACATAGAAACAAAAGAAGACAATTATAATAACAAGGAAAATGTGTGAAATCATCATCTCAGAGTAAAATAACAAAATCTCCGCCCTTATTATTTTTGTTCGATATATACTTGATTTCTTCGAAATATACAAAACAATAATGCTATTTGTCACTACATACATCACCTTGAAATTTTGAAAGGTGAGGTGGGATCCTTTAAATTTTAGATTTTAAATCACATACTGATTAGATATTATTTTTTATTAATTATTTATAAAAGATAAATATGAAAAATTCTAATTTTGCTCTTTAATTACTTTCTTCTATCGGCCACTCTCAATCTAGAATAGAACATAAATTGAAAAGTATTAAAAATAATTTATATCAATCGAGATTCAATCCTGCTCCGGCAGCAAGAGCTCACTCAAAAAAAAAAAAAAACAAATTTCTTATATCTTTTATCTTTTTTTTTCTAGTCCAACGCTTGAAAAAAATTGAAGGGAGGATGTAGAGTTGTTGGCCTGTAAGATCTAAAGTAATGAGCACTAAAGATCTGGTGTTTCCGGGAAAAATCCATGAGCATTCAAGATCTAGTTTTTCATTCAGTGTAAAAATTCACAGGAAGACTATGAACTTGATCAAAATTTGGTTTTACGGATACTAATTTACATTTATCTTCATTTTTTATCCCTATCTTGATTTGATTTTTTTATATGAACGTGTTTTCCAGGACAATATTGTCTTATCTTTCCGATAGTAATTTTCACTTATCTTCATTTGTTTTATCCCTATCTCGATTTTTTTATATGAACGATTATATAGTGAAGAACAAAGTGCAGAATGTACAAAAAGCAGTCCATATAGAGAAGAACAAAGTGCACAACATACTGAAGAATAAAAATTTTATTTAATAGTAACCCATGTTTTCCATATAAAGATGATAACGTTCAAAAGTTTAAGCAGCGCATTGATTCATCTTTCTTATCCCTCATTTTCCTAAGCAAAGTACTTCATTATATTGCCTGAGAATAGAAAAAAAAAAGAAAAGAAAAGAAAACTAACAAACAAAACTGTGGGAATCGGTTCTGTTTATCTCTACATTCTAACCCTCGTACTATCTGCTGGTTTAATTTTGGTCATATCACATACTAGGTTTTCATTTGAATGCATTAAGTCCCAACTTGAACAAATTAAAAAGCTTGGCCAAATTAACACCAACATCTGCCCAACTAAAACTTGGCCGATGACCAATATTAATTATACGAAACTCATGTGCTAATTAATTAATTAATTTAAGGGAGAGAATGCAACGTTAGCTAGGGGGCCGGTTACGTACGTAATAATATCGCCATTTCCAATGAAAGAAAATCCAAATAAGACTGAGCTACCTGTAAAACCCAGGGGGCAGCTTTGGTTGTATCTGTTGAACTATTTGTTGGATACAAGCTTTAGGTTGCCGCCTCCTCTACAAGTAACAACCCATAATTAATTTGCAAGGTTCCAGCTCATCACACAGAGATGATCGGATTCTAATTAAATAGTTTAAATTAGAATTTTATTTAGAATTACATCTGACTATGGGATAGGTATACACGCCAGCAGGGGGGATCCAGGATTTGTAGTTAGGGAGGCCCAATTTTAATATCTGTTTGGGCTTTGTTGAGCTTGTATTGTATTTAAGGGAAAAAACAGAGAATTCTAGAAGTGGGTGGAAGGTCCTAGAAGTTCTGAAAGGGTCTAGAACCTCTTGGAACCTTATGGAATGATATGGAATTATGGGGAATGTTCTAGAATATCTAGGTGAGGCTAGAGTATTCTAGGCTTGTAATATTAGCCATTGGATCGTGGAACCTTCTAGAGGCGCGATCCTAGCCATCCATTGAGGAGGTGGATGGGCTATATATAGGAGAGGGGTCTCCTCATTTGGGACTTGGAGAGTGTAGTTAGGAATTGGGGAATTCCATTGTACTTGAGCACGGGGCTCACACTTGTAAACACTCTTTGTTGTTAATATACACATTGCTTTCCTCCAATACTTTTCGAGAGTTCTCTTGCTAGCGTGGTAGCGGGGTTTAGGCTGACTTAGGCTTGAGATTGGGATTCTTGCCTAAGTGCCGCACGGGTCATTGTTGGGATTTCTATGTCTCGTGACAATTGGTGGCGGAGTTTGCATTCCAAAACTCCCGGCCCGTGACAGCCTAGGCCCCTGCTTGCCCTCCCCTGGATCCGCCTCTGCATGCCAAGGCACAACATCATCCGTATATACACGGGCAAAGCTTGATTTGGTCTGAAATTTTCTTTTTATGCAATTTTTTTGGTCTGATTTGATTTGATTTTTGTTTCTGGATGAAGTACTCTTATATGAATTTGCTTAAATTACATATTCCATTTGCTTAATTAAGTGCAGGTTTGATGATCCACTTAATGGAGTATGACAGCAAAAACTTGATCGGAAAGAAATGTTGTGAACGAACTATGTATATCCATGTATATATCCTGACTGAACCAGCGACTTGATGGGGAAAAACATTAATTCAACACAACACAATTAACCGGAATCAAATGCGCATCGGAATAACCCAGTCAATTACTTTCCCCCTCTTTATGCTACCAAAATGAGATATCAGTTACCAAGCCAATAAATGCTAGCAACAAAAAACAATATAACCACAACACCCAATATACGTGAAAAACCCCCAAGGCGGGGCAAAAAGCACGGGACCGAAGTCCGTCAACTACTACTATGTCAAATTAATAATGGGTTCACAATCAAACTTCCTCCCTAGACAAAACAAGAGGCTAACACAACAAAGGCAACATCAAGATTACAAATCTTGGCTCAAACAATAAACTCATCACTACACTAGTGGATTACAAGCAACAATTAGAGGAGAAGTGGGTAAATTTTACCAAATGGGTATAACACCAATATCCGAAAACATGGAGCTTTACGACGATCCGCTCATTTCACTTTGTAGAACTTGAAGAGGAGAACAACAATACTTGAATTTCATCCAAATCGGACTTTGTTTGCTATCAGATCTAGGCTTATATCGATCCAGAAGGGTCTTTTGCATTGGGATCTTACTATTCATGCCAGTTTTACTAAGACACTCTGCTTGTCTCGAGGAAGGATTCTACAACCCTGCCATCCTTCCCGTTCTCAACCAAATCAATGTCGTCTGTCTTAGATGGGTCCTGCCTCCGAGGCTACTTTTGCTATGCAGTCGATGAAGCCGATCGAATAGGTCAATCTTCTCTACTTTTCTATCTCGATCATGATACGGAACTCTTGGAACATCTACTTTTTTTTTACTTTTTTTGGAACATCTTTGGAAGTGAAGAGAGATACTATTTTCTTTCTAGCCAACTAAAAAAAATGCAATGAAAATCGAATTTGAAATGAATATGCAAATTGAAAAAATTGATATTTCAAATGAATTGAAAATTTGGATTTAGTTTCTCTTCCAAATTCGAATAGAGAATAGTAACAAAATCCAAATTCCAATAGTTTCAAAAACCGTTGAATTTAGACTTTCGAATTCTTTGGATTTTTTTTTGTAATTTAGAATATAAATATGGAATCGAATGAATTCCTGCGATTCCATTAAGTCGAATTAGAAATCTCTCTCATTCTATTTTTTTCTTTTGCTATTGCCACCCAAAATGCCACTCAAGGCATTTACTCCTTTTTGTTCCAAGAAGTCAGGTGCAACACAAAACATGATAGGCTTGAATTTTTCACCCATTTCTTCATTATCCACATTAACAATTATTTTGGGTTTGGTCCATGTGTATTTCAACCTAGCCCCACAAGTGTATATGGCGCCGTCCGCAGGCAATTAAGAAACTGATGAGTGCATATGCATCAAAGGCCTTCGGTCATTAATTTTACAAGGTTCCAGCTGATCACATAGAGATGATCGGATTCTAATTAAATTGTTTAAATTAGAATTTTATTTAGAATTATGTCTGACTATAGAGGCGGATCTGGGCCCTAGTATAATTCTTCATAAATTGCTTTGAAGTTTGGTGAATGGCACCATGCATTATAACTTTTGGGATCCGGGATCGAGTCTCAACACTGACTTTGTTTTCTCATTTTTACCATTTTTTTCTCATACAAGACAATTCAGTCCCTATAAATCTAAATAGTATTGTATTTTGGCTCCCCTAAATTTTTTTTCTAGATCCACCCCTGACTGTGGGATAGGTACACACGCCAGGGCACAGCATCATCAGCATATATACGGGCATAGCTTGACTTGGTCTGAACTTTTTTTTTATGCAATTTTTTTGTCTGATTTTTGTTGTGGATGTAGTACTCTTATATGAATTTGCTTAAATTACATATTCCATTTGCTTAATTAAGTCATGTGCTAATTAAATCTATAATAAGGAATTATACAGTTTAATTAAAACCGTTCTATCAAAAGAAAAAGTCATCTCTATGACTCACCACATACAATTTTAATTTTTTTGGTTAAGATAAGGTACATATGTATGATCAAATTAATGGATCCATTATCCCAAACCTTATAGCTCAGAGTATTAACGTAAGCTTGGCCGTCGTCATCACAATTGAGCTAATTTCCATTATCCATTATCCATTATCCATTGTCCTAATTTCTGTTGAGTTAACAATAGATAAAGATTCCATCCCGAAAAAATGATGATATTTTTGTACGTAAACATGAAAATGACGATTTTGTTTTATTGCCATAAAGAGCTAGCTTGTGATTTTTCCAATAATATCCGCTGAATAATTTGAAGGTTAGGGTGACATAGACTATGTGCAATTAATCAAAGGGTCATAATCACTTAATATTGCAAATTAAGTAAGATGCTACGACTGGAAAAAAAAGAAAACGTTTAGAAGAGTAGCTAATGGTAAACGGGAACCGGGGACAGTAAAAGAATTTTACAGACAAGAAGGTCAACTATGCAAGAAGCCACATTAGTTTGGTGTTGCAGTTTATGACCAGGAGGAGGTATCAGTATTCTTTATTTCGTTTTAGGACCGGTCTTGTCTTTAAAGTTCATTGAACCGAATTTAGAACAGGATAGAATTTTTTGCATAAAAAAAAAGAATTTATTTTGGAGATTACCCTCTCATATTTCATTCGAAAAGCGTGCAGGAATTGATCAAGATTTTATCTAACAGACAGCAAACTCCTTATTATATACTCTAGCAATTAAATAATTTAAGAGAGAATGAGCCATTAGCAAATGGGGTATCATATCGAGGTTAATTTCCAATGAAAGAAAATCCAAATAAGACTAGCTAGCTGTAAAACCTCTGTCCCAATCTAACTGATAAGAAGAATAGAAGAAATGGTGAGAATAGATGCATTTCCCTTGATTCTCCTACTATGCTATGCAATAGTTTGTTGCTAACAGACTGTTCCTTATCATTTCAAAGGTGCAGGAGCAGCAGTGGCAACTGCAATTGGACTCCTAACATAGTGCCCCTTGCCATCTGCCCATATGAGGTGTCCAAATTCATAGTCTTTGGCAGCACCAGGCCACTTGGCCTCCAGGGTCACAGTGAAGCTCCTCTCATCGCCAATCTTGTCAAATACCAAGACTTTTGGGTCCACAATAACTGAAATCCCGTAAGGTTCAGTAACTCGGGCTGCATATCTTCCTGGTTCACCTACATTCTTCAATTTCCGGGTCAGGGTGATAGAGTGGGTTAGTCTGGGCACAGCTATGGAAGGGTAGTTGAAATTGAGAAGACTAACAGATTCGGGGCATTCATAGAGACCTCCCGCCACAAGTTCAATCAAGCTCTGGTTGTAGCCAAGGGAGCAGAGGAAGTCCAAGTAATCATTAGCGTTCAGATCGTATACCAAGCCTGGATCCTGTGCACGGTTTGGCCTAATATGTCCAGCCCCATAATCAAATGGTGTTGCCTTAGTAGAAGAATCGGTTTGCATCGAAATCACGGTGTTATCTCTTGTTCTCGCTGCAGGCATGATTCCGGGAAACACAAACATCGTTACTAATGTATGTACAAGTTTCTTCTTTTAAAATTCTTGGGAGGGAGGGAAGATATATAAGTCTTAATTAATTACCCGTGGTCATAATTGCAGACCTAATCGCAGCAGGACTCCAGTCAGGGTGGAGTGTCTTGAGGAGGCCAGCTACTCCAGAAACATGAGGGCAGGACATAGATGTGCCTGATTCGGTTATGTACGGAATTCTACACACGAAATACAATTATTAAAACCGCGTTAAGCCAGCCATCCCCTGCATGCGTTATATATGGAATGAATGTCTTATAGTGCTACCGTATTACAAAACCATAAGGTGATCACCTGCGGTTGTCAAATTCAGATTCTGTAGGGCTTGCTGCTTCACTGTAGGCGGCTATAATATTCACTCCAGGAGCAGTGATATCAGGCTGCAGCACATGCAGTAAAAATTGTCAAATGCGGCCAAGTTTTATATATCCAAATGAAACTGAAAAATCCATATAATCCAACAATATATATATATATATATATATTTGTAGCTAGGGAATTAATTAGAGAGAGATCAAATAAGTCCTTAATTCAATCCTTTTAATTTTCACCTTGATTATCTCTGGAGTAACAGTATTTGGGCCAACTGAGGAGAATGAAGCCATGGAGGGAGCAGGCTTTACATCAAATTTCGTTGTTAAGGAATTGGATACTTGGTAGAGTTGATGTAGGCATAAAGAGCAAGGCCATCCTTGTAATTGATATGTGATGCTGGGAGAACATGAAGGTCTGCCGCAAGACCGTTGCCGTCAGCCTCAGCATTGGCAAGAATCATCCCCGCAGCCCCAGCCAAAGCTGCCTGATTCCCCTTGTCCACCCTTGCACTAATGCCTCTGAGCAAACCACGATTTTCCCCTCTGCTTTCTTGGGATCTAATGATTTTGGCAGGCACAGAAGCCTGGAAAAACAAAACAGATCTTTTTATACATAATAACTTTTTTTGGTGAAATTTTATATATAATAATACATAGAAGATAGATGTTTCATTATTGTTCTTAATTACGTACCCTTCTTCAAGAGAGGCATTAGAACTCTTGGCTTGTGCCCCAGTGATAAGCGGATAGGATGTGTTTTGGGGCAAAGGTAAATTGGACAAGCTCTCTCCCTGGTGGTGGGAGGGATTTCAGGAGGATCAAATGAATTAATAAATGTATCAGGAAACATATATACAAATTATAATTAATTAATTAATTAAAGAAACGAGAAAAAATATTGGAAGTACTGGAGGAGGTAATTAATTTTATAAGTAGTGCGTACCTTTAGTTGCTTGCCATTTTGGAGCTGAACAATAGCTTGGAAGTCACGGTCAATGGTACTTGCCCCAACGGTGAGTATCCAAGGGGCAACATTGGAGACAGTTCCGGCGCGTGGTCCATCGTTGCCGGCGGAGGAGACCACAACAATTCCATGCTTAACGGCATGGAATGATCCAATAGCAATGCCATCATTGAAGTAATCACCACCAACTGAGAGGGAGATGACATCCACCCCATCATGGATGGCCGTGTCAAAGGCTTGCAGTGTGTCCGCATCAAAGCATTCGCCCTCGCCGATCTTGGGCCAACATACCTTGTAAGCAGCCACCCTGGCTCTAGGAGAACCCCCTTTGGCAGTGCCATTCCCCTGCCCAACCACATTAACCCCCTCTACAAAGTTACCGCCCGCGGTGGACAGGGTGTGACTGCCATGGCCTTCGGAATCACGACCAGAATTGTATGTGGCGTTGCCCTCTAAATCTATACCTAACCCCGCAGCGTAGGCAATGAAGGCTTTGTTGAAGTACCTTGCCCCTATAAGCTTCCTGCCATGCGTTGCATCACTCAATTCCTAAGTTAGTACTTAGTACTACTATACTCAACCAATATATAGTAAAACTTACTAGCTAACTAGCTAGTATAATTAGTAAAACTTATATCAAAGGCAAATTAAGGCATTGTAACTATACTTAGGGATGGATGATGGGATTTTGGTACAATTTAAAGCAAGAATATATAATAGAATATATGAAAATGAAAGGCTGATATATAGATATCACCTGTTGCATGGGACTCCGACGTTATCCTGGCAGGTCCCTTTCCACCTCGAGGGTACGGGACCATATCCTTCGTCGCTAAAGCTCTTGGACTCGGGCCAAACACCTAGTGTACATACATAGTTTCCAATTGTTAATATATGACTTTTTCAGGGTAAGATAATTGCAGAAAATTAAGATTAACGAACGAAGATTCGATTTAGAGTGGTTAGAGACAGAAAACATGATACGAGTTTTCTTATCAATAATTCACACAAAAATTAAAGACATTCTGTGGCAAGTGTAAGGCAGTTTTAACCGGAACCAATAGCCAACACAAGAAAACAATTTTCAGGACGGAAAATAAAGATTGCTATTGATTGATAGAAAAATAAGGCCACGGTAAATGGTGTCTTCCATCAAGTGACAGATAAAGCAATTAGGAAACAGAGATTTATTTAAAGGATTGTTGACCATAGACTGAAGCGCGGAGGTAAAAAGTAGTCTCTGAGCAAAACGAATGCGGACCAGCAAGCTATAGCAGATTTCTTCAGGTACGCAGGAGCGGGGAAAAAGAAAAATTTGCATTATTATATAATTACCAGTGTCAAGGTTTGCAATGATGGTGTCTTCACCAAATCTGGCTCTCTTCCATATGGAGTTGGGGTGTATGGCGCCATTCTTTTCCAATAACATAAAATCCCATGAATGTGTTGTGTGTAGTTTCTTTGCTTGATTCTCGAAAACTGACAACACCTTGGGATGCCCTGCATGCCGCAATGTTGTGTTGTCAATTAAAATAGTCGTAAAATAAAACAATTTTTCCTTATAATTTTTAGCAGAAAATAAAAATAAAGGTGTAGGAAATTAATGCATGTACATACTGGCAATTTCAGCTGCCTCCTCTTCTTCAAGCACGGCAGCAAAACCATTGATATGCCTCGTGTAGGAGTAAAATATTGCATCCCTTGCCTTCTTAGTGCTGTGTGGCAAGTCATGAGTGTTTAATTACCGAAAATTCAACATAATTACTTAATTCTTAGATGAAAAAGAAAAAGAACAAAAAGAATTCGTACCTTCCCAAGAAAGATCCAAGGAAAGCATGGTGAGAATTGGTTACGGCATGAAGATCCGCCTCAGAGAGATGAGGACCATGGGCATGCGATCCCAAGTACACTACATATGACTTTAAAAAGGGCCAGCCAGCATAATCAATAAACAATAAACAAGTGTTACTGACGACCTAGAGGATTATAATACTTAAAAATAAAGATTAATTGGAAGGCATAGGCAATGGCAATGCTTTTTGCCTTTTTGATTGCAAGCGCCAACAATAAACAAGTGTTGTTGACGACATAGAGGATTAATACTTAAAAATAAAGATTAATTGGAAGGCATAGGCAATGCTTTTTACCTTTTTAATTGCAAGTGCCGGAGTTTGGCATAATAACAGTGTAGTAAAAAACAGAAGCACTAGCTGCAGTGTTGAGAACCGCATGGTTAACTGTGAAAAATAATAATGAATGATTAGGAAAGAGCGAACGGTGAAATTTATATGAAGCATAAATATAGAAACGTAGTTCAAGTTTTACAAGAGAGTTGATAAAAGACTCCTAGAGAAACAGCGTTGCGTTTCAGGAGGATTTTGTGTATCTAGACAGACTTTAGATCCTTGTTAATCCGTTCTTATTGGACGTATAGGATAATATATACGTAGATGGAAGATAATTTCAATATAAACACAAATACATAGATGGAAGATATTTTCTATATAAACACAAATATATACGTAGATGGAAGATATTTTCTATATAAACACAAATATACACGTAGATGGAAGATATTTTCAGTATAAACCAATGTTATCAGAACCGGACCGGGCACTGACCCAGAACAGGTCTCGAATCATGGTTCACTGGTCCGACCGGGTTTGAACCGGAGGTTCAATGTAATTGAACCGGTGTAATAATTAATAAATAATTAATAGTTAATAACATAATTATATTCATATTTATCTATATTTGTAACCTAAAAATAAATATAAAGTCTAATAATACAAAATTTTCATTCAAAAAATACTATTTTCTAAAAAAAGAGGAGAAAAGTAAAAAAAATAGCATAATTATGATTTAAAGATGACCCGGCCGGGTCATTGGTTCAACCGGGTCAACAAAAACCGGGCGGGTCATCCGGTTTTCTCCGGGTCAGTGTCTTGTCCGGTCCAAAAGCCTAAAAACCCAATGAGATGGTCGAATCACGGTCCGACCGGTCGAACCGGCCGGTCCGGTCCGGTTCTGATAACACTGGTATAAACACACAAAACCTCAGAAGTATAATTAATTAAGGTAAGTATAATTAATTAAGATAGTATATGTTTGCTTATGGTTTTAGACAAATTAAGAAATAAGGAAAAGTTTAGATACGGTTTGGAAATATTGAAGACATAGGAAACCGCATAGCAGTAATCTTTTATCAAATCAAAATTGCCACTCATTTAATGTGGTCATGCAAACGTGAAATCCATGGGTTATAATTAAGTCTCTAATTACACCAATAACCATCAGCGTCGTAGAAAACAATGAGAGCTGAAATTTGGAGTAGCCAACTACTGAAGAGAGCCTGGAGAAGGAGAGGGAACTCCATGTGTGACACCTATCAGGAGGAGGTACTAGATTACAATTGGAGTAACTACCGGTCTCCGCCACCATGGGAACTTCTTACACTCTAGACTTCATTTGTTTTGTTGTAATCTTTATTCCATATTCCATGTAAACCTTTCGCTTATTTAATAATCTTTGTTTAAACAAAAGAAATACTACCAGCCCTCCCCCGGGTCGTATATATATATATATATATATATATGAAGACTTGATATGAATCTCAAATATACGAAGAAAATAATTTTTAATATTCAAAAGGTTGGAAAATAGAAAAAAAAAATGGATTAATGCCATGTTTGATCCCTGTGTTATCCTTGGATTCGAAGATTCAGTCCTGTGTTGCGTTTTCGTTACTTTTGATTCCTGTGTGTGTCCATTTTTGTTACTTTTGGTATGAGTCGCCGGATTCCAGTAGCTGGTGCTGATGTGGCATGCTTTCCAGCGCCACATCAGCATATGTGGGACCCGCGTGTCAGGTCCAGCCAACAAAGCAGAACGACTCGACCCAACTAGTTCCCCTACCTAAAAGACCCGTCCAACCAAACCGAAGTGCACAATAAAATAAATAACTACAAGATGAAAAAGAAATAAAAATTCATTAAAATAATTAAAATAGAAATCCACTCTAAAAAACAAAACAGAAATCCATTAAAATAGAAATAATTATTTTTTTTATTTTCCCCAACTCCTTTTTTCCTATTTTTTATTATCTTTTCTTTTTTCCAAAATTTTAATTCATCAATTACAATTCATTAATTACAAATTTTAACTCATCCTCAACCTCACGTCGCGCCGCCACCAGCAGCCCCCTACAGGAGCCTTTAGCGCCTTCGGAGGAGGGAGGAGCAGCCGCGCAGCGTGCCACCACAGCCGCAACGAAGGTTGCCGCACCGGCAGGAGAAGACACGGCGATGAACACCACAAGCGCCTTCCCTCTCAAAAGTGATTTGGAGTTGTCGTCGTTGTCTCCTCATCTCCCATAGGCACGCGCAGTTCCATCGGAGAAGGTGAAGGCAGCAGCAAATGCCGCCCTAAAAAACACAATCTCGAGCCGCCACCACTGCCAGAAGGGGTGGTAATGGACGCGACACCTCATCGATCCGCACCATCATCTCCCAGCGAGCACAGCAGCCACGAGCGCAGCAGCCACAAAAGCTGCCGCCCCGCTTGATCCGTTGTCGCCTCGCAAGGGGAACCACCGAGACTCTCAGTCTCGTTCTTGCTCGAGGCCGGAGAAAAACGAAGCAGGGGCGGCGAATACGAAGACCACCGCTTCGATCTCGCCACCCCAAAGACCTCTACGCGAACAACCACCTGCAGCGCGGGAGCACGAGCACAAAGCCCCGCCGCCGCCTCCGCTCAAGGCGAACCACCGCCATCAGCCCAAGCACGCAGCCACCGCCACACACCACCTGCACAAAAACTCAAACCACAACCACAAGACACAAGCAATACACGCCACCCTCAAGTCTCAGGTTTTGGCAATTGATGTTCATTGGTTCACAACAGTTGAATTAAAATTTTGGGAAAAAGAAAAGATAATAAAATCAACGAATCAGATTCACATAATAAAATAATAAAAGATAATAAATTTTGGCAGATTCAAATAAAATTAACGAATCATTATTGTAATTAATGAGTTAACATTTTGGGAAAAAGAAAAGAAAATAACAAATAGGAAAAGAGGAATTGGGGAAAAGAATGTAAAATGATTATTTATATTTTGAGATTTATGTAAATGGATTTCTATTTTAATTATTTAATGGATTTCTATTTATTTTTCTTCTTTTAGTTATTTTTTTTGTTGTGCACTTCAGTTTGGTTGGACGGGTCTTTTAGGTGGGGGAACCAATCGGGTCGAGCCGTTCCGATTTGTTAGCTTGACCTGACACGCGGGTCCCATATATGCTGATATGGCGCCAGAAAGCGTGCCACGTCAGCACCAGCTGTTGGAATCCGGCGACTCAGACCAAAAGTAGTGAAAATGGACACACACAGGGATCAAAAGTAACGAAAACACAACACAGGGCTGAATCGTCGAATCCAGGGTCAACACAAGGATCAAACATGGCATTAATCCAACAAAAAATCAATTACAACAACAAGGAAAATGTGTGAAATCATCATTTAAAATTAAAATTACAAAAAATCTCCGCCCTCATTATTTTTGTTCGATATATACTTAATTTCTTTGAAATATACAAAATTATAAGAAATTAGTGGATTAGAAATATATTTTCATTATAAAAAATGTGAGCAATATGTTGGCTAGGTCAAACAAATATCACGCATAAAGGAGCGGTTCAAAAAAATTTTTTAGTAGGGGCCAAAATGTAATACTTTTTAGATTAATAGGGATTGAATTGTATTGTATGAGAGAAAATGACAATAATATGAAAACAAAGTCAATACTAAATCCTAGGTCCAAAATGTTATAATGCATGCAGCCATCCACCAAGCTACCTAGCAAGTTTTGAAGAATTATTACCATATATAATAAAAAAAACAGATTCTAGGGGGCTTCTTGGACTCCATGCTCCCCCTAAATCCACCCCTGCACGCATATATAGCAAGTGATAAAGTAAAGGCTCCGGCTAAATAAATTTGAGTATTGACCATGAAAGTTGTTGTGTCCACTGAAAACTATGGATCCACCAGAATCCCTAGCAATAACTCCAGTACTCCAAATGCAATCCGGCGACCATATATATATGACGCATCAGTATTTAGTTTAATGATACCTGAGTACAACGAAGAATGTCTGTTGGTGGTGGCTGGCTACTATTTGATGGGGATTTTTTAGTACAGTTGGTGTCTGACTTTTGCGCTTTGCATCAATCATATACCCCAAATTTTTCCGAATCATTTGTATACCCAAATTTTTTTCGGTCAGGTTAATTATAGGTCCCAAACTAGATATATGCTTACATAGATGCTGCCTGAAATTGGACAGCAACCCGCCATTCAGAACGACGTCGTTTCAAGGCTATACAACAGCTTCCCATCCACGTGTGGGTCCCTATCCTCCCACCTGGTTCAGCCAAACCCAAAGGATGTCATTTTATAAAGGATACCAGGGAGTTCAACCAATTTTAATTAAATAATTATTTAAAATTAGTTTTATAATATGTTTGGAAAACAATAAATAAATAACTCCCTTCTTTAAAAAAATCCAATCGATAGTAGACCACCAGCTTCTACTAAATCCGTACAATTTCCACAATAAATCAGTACAAACCTGTCAAAAAAATTAATAAATTCAAACAAATAAATCTTGGAAAATATTGCTTGAACGGGATGGATTCAAAAGAAAAACAGTTACTTTTTTTTTTATTAAAAAAAGTAATAATAAAGCATATAAAAATTTAAAGAACCCAACAGCCCCTCCCCTCCTCCATTGCCACCGTCACCCCTCTCTGCAACCCTTTCTCCATCCTGCCATCTCCAACCAGGATGGGCGTGGGCATTATTCGCTGAGGCGGCGAGTTTAAAGTCCGACTTTGGCAACGGCTTGGCAAGATGGACGATGACACCACATTCGAGTTTGGCGAGGTGACAACCACATCGGATTTCTAGGCGGCGGTTTTCAGGCCAAGCTTTAGCGAGGCGACTAGAGCTCCGCCAGAGTATCTAAAACACAGTAACCTCCGGTCTTTGTGATTGTTGTGTTTAATCGATTATTGTTGGTTTTGCGAGGGCGAGGAATGCGAGTGTAGATTCACGTTAGATCCGAGTATATCCGGTTTGGCAGAGGATAGATCTGGTCTTTTATTAGCGTTTTTTGCTCGGAGCACCCTTGTGTGTTTTCTGGCGGAGGAGAGGAGTTCTGGGTGGGGGCCGACTTAAGGAGTGTTGTAGAAGAGGAGATGGTGAGGTTGGGGGGTTGGAGAAGGAGAAGAGGGAGGATATGGGTTCATTGGATTTGCAGTAAGGTACTGGGAGATAGATGAGAGGATGGAGGTGATGGTGGTGGTTGGGTTTGCTGGTGATTATTTTTTTTTCTATTTCTTTCTTATGAAAAATGATTGATAAGAAAATATTAATGGAAATTATGGAGAAAACTAGGATTTGATTATTCTCATTATACCCGTTATGACTATAAAATAAATATTATTTTTAATGTTTCCAAGGAAATTAAGGAGGGAATGAAGGAGGTGTAGGATGCGATTTGTTTGATTTTGATTTTATTATAATCATTATTACCGTAAAATAAATAACGTTTTAAAAATCTAAGAAAATTAAGGAGATAGTTTAGGAGAGAATCAAGGAGGTAAGGTAGGATGTGATTTGTTTCATTTTAATTTTATTATAACTATTATTGTAAAATGAATAACGTTTTTAAAAATTAAAGGAAATTAAGGAGAAAATTTAGGAGTGAAAGTAGGGTACTGATAGTATGTTAATCCATTTATCTCATTATTGTAATCATTATGATTATTAAATTTTGTTTTACAATTTATTTGGAATATGCTTCAAATTAAATTATTGGGGATAGGTTCTTTTTAAGAATTAGAATTTTTTTGCCAAATTTTTAACAATTATATTAAAGATTATAATTTGGACTACGAACAATTATTTTTATTCAATGTGCAAATTAAAAAAATTGTTTTTTTTAGTCAAATAATAAAAATTTGATTTAAGGTTTATTATTAGGGATGTTTTGGGTCATTTAATTCTTCGGTTGAACCTTTCGAACCGGGTGGGAACTGTTGGGACAGTGCGTTGGACACACATCTGCCACATGGACCTAAAACGACGTCGTATCGTGATTATACGACGTCGTTTTGAGCAACTGACAGTAGCCCAATTTGGGGCAGCATCCACATAAGCCCATACCCAACTCGAGACCCATGACTAACTTGCCAAAAAAAAGTTCAGGTACATAAATGACTCAGAAATTTTTCTGGGTACATGATTGACGCAAGGTGCAAAAGTCGAGTGGCAACCGTACCAAAAACCCATTCGATGGGGAGGAAGCACAATGTTGTGAGTCATCAGGTGACTCGAGGATCAAAAGGTTTATCATTGAAAATAAGATCATTACGTCCTTTACATATAGACCACAATGTTAATTAGTAGTATGAACCTCATGCACAGAAGGAATTAGAGTCATGCACAAACGAAGGAACTAGAGTCATGCCCTTATTGAATAATTTAAGAGAATAGCTAAGGGGATTAATTTCCAATCAAAGAAAATCCAAATAAGACTAGCTACATAATATTATCCAGTAGAGGGCAATCAAAATTAGGATACCCAAGTTATTCTTGAAACCAAGTCCCGGTTTCCTCTCAACCTCTTTCCTCTATCTAGGGTTTCCTTAGGGTTCTTTAGGGTTTTGGTTAGCGGCTCAGACGGTTTATCTGGGTTTTTTTCCTCTTCTTCTATTAGTTTTTCCATAAATTTTATGGCTTCTTACGTCTCTTCGTGCTTCTGGTTTTAGGTTTTGTGTCGTGTTTAGGGGTTTTTTTGGTCACGTGTTAGGTTCTTTTGTTGTCAACTCTGGTTGCGTTGTGGGTAAGTTTCATGCTGGATCTCTTGTTTCAGGTCTTTCTCTTTGTGATTGTCTAACACTTTGTGTCTCCGTCGTGCTTTCCCCGGCTTCTTCTTTTGTTTTTCGTCTTAGTCTTGTCGTGTCGTTTAGGTCTTGTGTCAGCTTATCGGAGTTCTGGTTTTTTTTTCTTTCCTTTGTGTTTTCTTGTTTCTTTTGTGGTTGCACATGTACCTTGATCACTGCTTTCTTTTGGCCCAAGTGCACTCGCAGGGTGGATCAACTATCGGTAACCAGGCAACATCTTGTTTAGTGGTCTCTCTTGTATTTGTGTTCATGGATTCAGTGTTAGACAGGGCTCAACCCACACCTGATACACATGAAGCTCCGAGGGTGGAGGAGGTGAGTCATGAGGAAGAGGAGGAACTGGAATTGCAGGAGGTTCTCCTGGCACGGGCTGTGCAGAATAAACTCTCTCTTCTTGCTAGGGCTTTGGGATCCTAGCACGTGAACCCCAGGCTTTTTCGAGTTGGATAGGGAAGATATGAAACCCTACAAGGGGAGTGGAAGTGGAGCAGATGGGGCGGAACTTGTTCCTATTTAGTTTTTTCCACAAACGGGACTGGCAGGCATAGTTATCAAACCCGGCCCGGCCCGTCCGGTTCGACCGGTTGAACCATGACCCACAGCCTATTTTAGGTTTTAAGAAGTGTTGACCCGGATCAGCAAGTGAACAGTGTAAAGCCCGTTGACCCGGCTGGTTTTGTGACGACCCGGATGAACCAATAATCCGGATCGGGTCATTTATATATCACAAAACACAAAAAATTAATTTTTTGGATAAAAATTATATTATCTAATGGAAATTAAGAATTTATATTTATTTTTTATTATCAAAATATAAATAATATTAATATATTTAGATTCAAATAATTAATTATTTAACAATTATTATTCCGGGTCAATTATATTGAACCTCCGGTTCGAACACGGTTCGACCACTGAACCGTGACCCAGGGCCTTTTTTGGGTCTGTGCCCGGGCCGGGTCTGATAACTATGGTGGCAGGAGGTATTGGAGGCTGAGGTACCATGGTTCTTTGACAAGCGCCTGGTGGTTTTGAAGGCCCTAACGGGGATGAACTGCTGTCTCAAGTCGAACTGATGGACGTTCTCATTTGGGTCCAAATCGGCAATATCCCACTCAATCAACGAACACACGCAACAATATCATTCACATAGCTTCTAAAGTGGGCGTGTTCATTTGTTTTGATGAGAAGGGGGAGCAGGGATGGGGTAAGTTTGTGTGGGCTAGAGTTAATATGCATGTGGAGTAGCCGATCAGAAAGTCTCAAACCATATGCACGGGGAAAGGGGAGAAGGTGAGTGTTCTTTTCAGATACGAAGGCCTTTCGAATTTTTGTTATCTCTCTGGGAAGATGGATCATTTGCTTAAGGATTATGACCAGCGTAGTGAAGAGTCGGATGACAAGGAACAGACCAATTATGGGGAATGGCTTTGTGCTTCTCCTCGGAAACCCTTCTGACTCAAGGCAGAGGTGAGGTCAGGCCCACCAAACAAAGGGGAGTTGAGCCAGGTGCGACGGGAAAAGGGGAGAAGGTGAGTGTTCTTTTCAGATACGAAGGCCTTCCGAATTTTTGTTATCTCTGTGGGAAGATGGATCATTTGCTTAAGGATTATGACCAGCGTAGTGAAGAGTCGGATGACAAGGAACAGACCAATTATGGGGAATGGCTTTGTGCTTCTCCTCGGAAACCCTTCTGACTCAAGGCAGAGGTGAGGTCAGGCCCTCCAAACAAGGGGGAGATGGGGCAGGTGCGACGGGAATACTCCAGGATGAACAAGAGTTACGATAGAAAGTAGACCAGGGACAAGACTGTCTAGCTACGGAGCTTGCAGTGGGACTCACGCTGGAGTCGGGTTCGCATATGAGCTCAGGTTCTGGGTTAACTGCAATTCCATCTGATGCACAGGGAGCTCATTCGGAGAAGGCAGAGGAACCAAGCAAATAGACAAGGGATCCAACTCGGCACAACTATCCAATGCGTCAGTTGATCACCTCAAAGTCTTGCTGCCCACCATGGCAGCTTTTTCCAAGTTTCTCTTTTGCCAAGATGGGAGGTACGACGATAACAAAAGTCAGGATGAATAAGCCGAAGCACTCGAACTAGAATCGACAGAGCCGTCTATCAGATCGTGTGGAAGAGGGGGGGGGGGGGGAAGGGATGATCACCACACTCAGCCAATAAGGGGAACTGATGAACAGGTGGAGGCAGTGGGAGGTGACCAAAACCTGGGAGTCTTAGGGGGGTCGAATAGCTACCACACGGGCAGCCGGTGGAAACGAATGGCGAGGAAGGAGGGAGAGCATAAAGGCGGCCCCAGAATGGAGGAACCGGGGAAACAGAAAGAATGTGATCAGGGGAAGAGGAGATGGAGTGGGAAAGTGTAGGGAAACGAGCAAGGGGTTTGGAAGAGGTACGTAAGACAATTAATCGGGCGGGAGAGGCGGGGGCCAAGACCTTTCCGGTTTGAAAAGATGTGGCTACAAGATGAAACCTTCAAGGCAGAAGTGGCGACAGCCTGGGAGTTAGCCTCTTTGGCATCGGGTTCAAATGCTATTATTGATAGATTAGAATTCTATGGAACAAGATTTCCTAACTGGAACAAGTCAAAATTCGACTCTGTTAATAAAGCTTTGATGCAATACAGGGAGAAGTTGAAAGTGTTGCAGGCGCAGGATCCAACACGAGAGTGCCTAGCTGAACTACATCAAACATATGAAGCTATAAATTCCCTTATCGGAAAGGAGGAAGCAACGTGGGCCCAAAGATCAAGATCATCATGGTTAAAGGAAGGTGACCGTGTCACAGTGTAAAACCTATGTCCCAATCTAACAGATAATCCTCTGAGTTATGTTCCTATGGTCTGAGTTACCGTCTACTTAATGAATGCAAATTGTTGTTTCCTAAAAAAAAAAAAAAACAAGACTAGCTACCTGTAAAACCTCTGTCCCAATCCAACAGATAATCCTAACAAGAAGAAAGAAGAAAAGAAATGATGAGAATAGATACATTTTCCTTGATTCTCCTATTATGCTATGCAATAGTGTCTTGCTAAGAGACTGTTTCTCATCATTTCAAAGGTGCAGCAGCAGCAGTGACAACTGCAATGGGACTCCTAACATAGTGCCTATTAGACACTATCGTCTTATCAGTTAGTTTAGCTAAGTCCATATCGTCTTATCAGATTAGCTACCTCCTTATCCTACACGTTGTTATTATCCTTAACTAGTATAGTTTGTGTATATCACTAACTGATGTATCTCATGAGTTGTATTATCAGTATATAAGAATCTCAAGGCTACGTGAATTGGAGCAGTCTTTTCCCTGCATATCTTAGACTATTGCTATACAGTTCTATATGGTAGCGGAGCCAATAGGCTTAACCGCATAATTCTTTCTTTTTTTTTTAGTTCTGTTGTTTCTGTGCTCTTTGCTGTTACTATGTCTCAGATTGATCCTCCTACTGGGTCGACAGTTTCGGGTTCTTCAGGTGTCAGAATCAATGAGGCCGCTGCGGGAGCTGCTGCAGCCGCACTTCCACTTGTTCAAACCTTGAGTAACTCTCATCAAGCCATCTCCATCAAACTCTCTCACACCAATTATGTTTTTTGGCGTGCTCAAATCGAGCCTTTCTTGGCTGGCCAGGGTGTTCTTGGATATGTAAAGGATACTTTTCCTTGTCCTTCACCAATCACTTACAATGCTGCAGGTGAAGCACAACCGAATCCTGCCTATGATCGTTGGGTACAACAGGATCAGGCAATCTTGAGTAGCATCAACTCATCTATTGATGTGGGAATTTTTCCCACGATTGTTGGCAAGCGGACTTCCAGAGAGGCATGGGATGCTCTTGAATCTTCTCTTGCATCCTCTAACCAGGCGCGACGTATGGCTATCCATTCAGCTCTTCAACAAATCTCTCAGCTCCCAGATGAGCCAGTGATGCAATATTTGAATCGTGCCAAGCGACTTTCTGACGAGCTGGCTGCGAGTGGTCAGGCCTTGCCGGCATCTGATTTTCAGATTAGTCTTATCCGAGGACTCCAGCCTGATCTCAAGACTTTTGCAACCACTGTTGCTGCCAGGCCCGAGCCTCTATCCTTTGCTGAACTCCAAGGTGCTTTAATGAGTTATGAATTTTTGAATACTGACCCTCTTAAGTCTCTTGCTCTAGACAACACAGCATCTGTCGATGCTGTGAAAGATTCTTCTGCATCGGCTGCTCCTTCAGTACATGTCACACAGCGGCAGCCGTACATGCCTCCCTCAAAGGGTGGCCGAGGTCGCAGGGGACGTGGTGGCAACAACCGCAATTTTAAGAATGATTCCTACCGCCCAAAGTGCCAGATCTGTGGCAAGTTAGGGCATACAGCTCCAAATTGTTATCAGCGCAATGCCAATCTCTCGCCTTCTGTGAACACTGTCTCCCATGGTAATCCATCTTATTCTGCAAATCAGTGGTTTCCTGATACCGGTGCAAGCCATCACGTGACTCCGGATTCGCATTATCTTCATCCTTACACAGAATATTCTGGACATGACTCGGTTATTACCAAATCCCTTCTTTCTGTTCAACAGTTTGCTAATGATAACAATGTGTTTTTTGAGTTTCACCCGGATCTCTTTTTTGTTAAGGATCGGGCAACCAAGACCACCCTCCTCACCGGCAAGAGCAGTAATGGCCTTTACACCTTCAACCCTTCTCCATCTCATGGTGATACTAGTGGTTCTCAGGCTCTAACTGTTTTCCGGGTTGCGGCAGAGACTTGGCACCGACGTCTTGGACATCCGCATTTTCAAGTTCAACAATATCTCATCAATAAACTTCATTTACCTGTTTCTTCTAGTTCTTCTTTTAAGTCCTGTGTTTTTTGTCCTTTGGGAAAATTGTCTTGTACTCATTTACCTTCTAGTTCTACTCGTACTTCCAAACCTTTGGATCTTATTTTCACTGATGTTTGGGGACCTTCCCCGCACTCCAGCATTTTTGGTTCACGATATTATGTTCTTTTTGTGGATGATTTCAGTAAATTCATGTGGTTTTATCCCATCAAACGCAAATCTGATGTTTATGATGTTTTTCGTAAGTTTCAATCCCAAGTAGAACATTTGTTTGACACAAAAATCAAATCTGTCCAAAGTGATTGGGGAGGAGAGTATCGCCCTCTACATAAATGGTTTCAATCGTGTGGTATTTCTCACCGGGTTCAGTGTCCTCATACACACGAGCAACAGGGCTCTGTAGAACATCGTCATCGTCATGTTGTGGACACTGGACTGACTTTAATGGCTACGGGTAACATACCTTTCTCTTACTGACATTTTGCTCTTGAAACCGCAGTTTTTCTAATCAATATGCTACCCACTCGTTTACTTGGCAACAAATCTCCTCATGAAGTTCTTTTTCACACCTTGCCTGATTATAGTTTTCTACAAGTTTTTGGCTGTCTTTGCTATCCATACTTGCGTCCATATAATAAGAATAAATTTTCTTATCGTTCTGTCTCTTGTGTATTTTTGGGATATAGTCCATTGCATAAGGGTTATAGGTGCTTAGATGTTGCTACGCGGCGCATGTATATAGCGCGTCATGTTAATTTTTATGAAGATGTTTTCCCATTTTTTAAAGAAAAATCACAGCCTCCATCTGCTTCACCAGCCTCCGAGACGTGGGTGTCAATTCCCTTGAATGTCTTCTTCCCTGATAATAGTACTTTGCAGCCAACCACCGTGACACCGCGATTGGCTACTACTGCTGCCCCTCCTCCTCCTTCACCCTTATCTACACCTATTCAGCCCAATCCATCGCCTACAAGGTCGACCCCAATTGCCTCTCCTTCTCCAACTCCACAACCTCATTCCCCAACTCCCACTAGCTCTACTAGGATACTTTCACGGCGTCAGCTTACGTACTCACCACCAGGTTTTTCGATTTCTGACTCCTCGGTTGCAACATCGCCAAATCCTAGCACACCCACACCCCCACGGCGCATGACTTTGCGCCAACAACCAAAACCTGTTGATCGCTATTCTCCTTCTAATTACCTAACTCACAAACAACATCTCCCCACCTCTGAACCCACTTCTTTCACGGAAGCAAACAAATATTCTGTGTGGAGAGATGCGATGCAAGAAGAAATTAATGCTCTAATCCGGAATCACGCATGGCAGCTTGTACCCTATCAAGACACTATGAATCTTGTGGGAAATAAGTGGGTTTATCGCATAAAGAAGAAGGCCAATGGTGAAGTTGAACACTACAAGGCTCGGTTAGTCACCAAAGGCTTCCATCAGCGGGAAGGCATCGATTTCAAGGAAATTTTTAGTCCGGTTGTTAAGCCCACAACCATTCGGGTGGTACTCTCTCATGCACTTTCTTCTAATTGGATTGTGCAACAGCTTGATGTCCAGAATGCCTTTTTGCATGGTGTTCTTATGGAGGATGTTTATATGACTCAACCATAAGGATTTTTGGCATCAGACAAGCCAAACCATGTTTGTAAACTGCAGAAATCTTTGTATGGGCTCAAGCAGGCACCGAGAGCTTGGTACAAGCGTCTCAGTGATTATCTACTTACTCTTGGATTTTGCATCTCCAAATCTGACTCCTCTTTGATGATTTACAGGCATGGGCATATTATTTGTTACGTTTTAATCTATGTTGATGACATTCTTGTCACAGGTAATAATCAGACCTTTCTTGTTGAGTTAATTCAAAAATTGGGTGCTGAGTTCTCCCTTCGCAACTTGGGGAGCGTGAATTACTTTCTTGGGGTTGAGATCACACCAACTGGAAAAGGTCTTCTGTTGACGCAGCAAAAATACATTAAGGAACTTTTGCAGAAATCCGGGATGTCTGATTGCAAGGGACTGCACACTCCTGCTTCCACTACCACTAAGCTAACTAAATCTGGAGGCAAAGAATTTGTTGATCCAACCTTCTACTGCCAACTGGTTGGCTCCCTTCAGTATCTGGGCATCACAAGGCCTGATATTGTGTATGCTGTGAACAAGGTTAGCCAGTTTATGCAGCATCCTACAGAGGAGCATTTTCAAGCTGTCAAACGTATCCTGCGGTACTTGAAGCAAACGACACATCATGGTTTGCAGCTGTATCGGCAAACAACAAATTCTTTGCATGCTTATACCGATGCAAATTGGGGGGGCAGTGTAGACGATGGAAAATCGACCGGAGGTTACTTAGTGTTCTTGGGTGCAAACCTGGTTTCCTGGGCTTCAAAGAAACAACGAACAGTGGCCCGATCATCCACCGAAGCAGAGTACAAAGCAGTTGCAGACGGTACAGCTGAACTGATTTGGATACAATCTCTTTTAGGGGAGCTTGGAATATTCCATCGTGTGCCTCATGTTTGGTGTGACAACATTGGGGCAACGTATTTATGTCATAATCCGGTTCAGCATCCGAGAACCAAACATGTTAATCTAGATTATCATTTTGTCAGGGAACAAGTTGCTGCGAATAAGCTGCACATTCAGTATGTTCAGAGCACAGACCAGCTTGCAGATGTCCTTACAAAGCCCCTGCCCAGCAAGCGTTTCCAGCTTCTGAGAGACAAACTAAACCTCTGTTCCTCCACGGTTTAGTTTGAGGGGGAGTATTAGACACTATCGTCTTATCAGTTAGTTTAGCTAAGTCCATATCGTCTTATCAGATTAGCTACCTCCTTATCCTCCACGTTGTTATTATCATTAACTAGTATAGTTTGTGTATATCACTAACTGATGTATCTCATGAGTTGTATTATCAGTATATAAGAATCTCAAGGCTACGTGAATTGGAGCAGTCTTTTCCCTGCATATCTTAGACTATTGCTATACAGTTCTATAGTGCCCCTTGCCATCTGCCCATATGAGGTGTCCAAATTCATAGTCTTTAGCAGCACCAGGCCACTTGGCCTCCAAGGTCACCGTGAAGCTCCTCTCATCACCAATCTTGTCAAATACCAAGACTTTTGGGTCAACGATAACTGAAATGCCGTAAGGTTCAGTAACTCGGGCTGTATATCTTCCTGGTTTACCCACATTCTTCAATTTCCGGGTCAGCGTGATAGAGTGGGTTAGTCTGGGCACAGCTATGGAAGGGTAGTTGAAATTGAGAAGACTAACAGATTCGGGGCATTCATAGAGACCTCCCGCCACAAGTTCAATCAAGCTCTGGTTGTAGCCAAGGGAGCAGAGGAAGTCCAAGTAATCATTAGCGTTCAGATCGTATACCAAGCCTGGATCCTGTGCACGGTTTGGCCTAATATGTCCAGCCCCATAATTAAATGGTGTTGCCTGAGTAGAAGATTCGGTTTGCATCGGATTCACGGTGTTATCTCTTGTTCTCGCTGCAGGCATGATTCCAGGAAGCACAAACATCGTTACTAATGTATGTTATAGTTTCTTCTTTTAACTCTTAGGGAGGGAGAGAAGATAGTCTTAATTAATTACCCATGGTCATAATTGCAGACCTAATCGCAGCGGGACTCCAGTCAGGGTGGAGTGTCTTCAGGAGGCCAGCTACTCCAGAAACATGAGGGCAGGACATAGATGTGCCTGATTCGGTTATGTACGGAATCCTACACATGAAATACAACGAATATTACTGCGTTATATAGATATATATATCAAAGCCAGCCATGTTGCGTTATATATGGAATGAATGTCTTATAGTACTACTGTATTACAAAACCACAAGGTGATCACCTGCGGTTGTCAAAGTCAAATTCCGTAGGCCTAGCTGCTTCAGTGTAGGCGGCTATAATATTCACTCCAGGAGCAGTAATATCAGGCTGCAGCACATGCAGTAAAAATTGTCAAATGCCCGCGGCAAGTTTTATATATCCAAATGAAATTGAAAAATGCATATAATCCAACAAAATATATATGTAAAGAGAATTAAGTAAAGAGAGATCAAGTAAGTCCTTAATTCAATCCTCTAATTTTTCACCTTGATTATCTCTGGAGTAACAGTATTTGGGCCAGCTGAGGAGAATGAAGCCATGGAGGGAGCAGGCTTTGCATCAAATTTCGTTGTTGGAGTAATGTATCCCAATGGATTACTGTGAAATCAAAAAGAAAGAGAAAAGTTTGAAGTAAGAAATGGCAAACCGAATGAATTAAAAAGGGAAAGCTAAATGGGGCGGGAAGTAAGTGATAGGAAAGGAAGGATACTTGTAGAGTTGATGTAGGCATAAAGAGCAAGGCCATCCTTGTAATTGACATGTGATGCTGGGAGAACATGAAGGTCTGCGACAACCTTGTTGCCATCTGCCTCATCATTGGCAAGAATCATCCCCACAGCCCAAGCCAAAGCTGAATGATGCCCCTTGTCTATCCTTGCAGTAATGCCTCTGAGACAAACCACGATTTTCCCCTCTGCCTTCTTTGGATCTAATGAATTTGGCAGGCACAAAAGCCTGAAAACCAAAAATAATTAAAACATATTATATATATAATTAATATAAGCTGGATTAGATTTTAAGAATATATACATATTCAAATGCTTCCAATATTGTACTTAATTACGTACCCTTCTTCGACAGTGGCATTAGAGCTCTTGGCTTGTGCCCCAGTAATGAGCGGATAGGATGTGTTTTGGGGCAAAGGTTTGGACAAGCTCTCTCCCTGGTGGTGGGAGGGGATTTCAGGAGGATCAAATGAATAAACAAATGTATTAAACAGCAGGAAACATATATACAAATTATAATTAATTAATTAATTAAAGAAACGAGAAAAAATATTGGAAGTACTGGAGGAGGTAATCAATTTTATAAGTAGTGCGTACCTTTAGTTGCTTGCCATTTTGGAGCTGAACAATAGCTTGGAAGTCACGGTCAATGGTACTTGCTCCAACGGTAAGTATCCAAGGGGCAACATTGGAGACAGTTCCAGGGCTTGGTCCATCGTTGCCGGCGGAGGAGACCACAACAATTCCATGCTTAACGGCATGGAATGATCCAATGGCAATGCCTAAGTTAGTACTCGATACCTAAGTTAGTACTACTATGAAGAACTCTTTTTTTCTTTTCTGTTAACTTTGAAAGTGGAGATAGAAACTATCCAGGAACAAATGCTCTAAATCCATTAATCAAATTCCTTTTTCAAATTCAAAAAGAAAATAAAATCCCCTTTTTACTAATCTAATAAAGTATTAGCATTCTTAAAAGCTCAAGAGATCTCCCTTCCATGAAGTAGACAGAGAAAATAGGGGAGAAAATAGGGGTATCCTTGAGTTCTTAAGCTTTCATATTAGAAAAGCAACAAACAAAGCAATCCTTTGTAATTTGGTAATTTGAATTGGAAATTAAAAGGCGGAATTCTAACTATATATTTTTGTCATTTGTGAGAACTTTTTGAATCTAAGTCATGTAGTGATTCAAAAAGTTCTCAACAACTTACTGGAAGTTTCTTATATAGATCTAGGCTGGATTGTTCTATGATTTTCTTTCTCAATACCTAGAGCTAACTTATTACTACTATAATTAGTTAAACTTATATCAAAGGCAAAGGCATTATAACTATACTCATAAGAGATGGATGATGTGATTTTGGTGGAATTTTTAAAGCAAGAATATATAATAGAATATATGACAATGAAAGGCTGATATATAGATATCAGCTGTTGCATGGGACTCCGACGTTATTCTGGCAGGTTCCTTTCCACCTTGAGGGTACGGGACCATAACCTTCGTCGCTAAAGCTCTTTGACTCGGGCCAAACACCTAGTGTAGATACATAGTTTCCAATTGTTAATATTTGACTTTTTCATGGTAAGATATTGGATCAATTAAATTGCAGAAAAGAACGAACAAGATTCTATTTAGTGTGGTTAGAGGCAGAAAACATGATACGAGTTTTCCTACAAATAATTCACACAAAATTAAAAAGATTCTGTCTGCAGGTACGTTTACATTGTTAATTACCAGTGTCAAGGTTTGCAATGATGGTGTGTCTTCACCAAATCTGGCTTTCTTCCATATGGAATCGGGGTGTATGGCGCCATTCTTTTCCAATAACATAAAATCCCATGAATGTGTTGTGTGTAGTTTCTTTGCTTGATTCTCGAAAACTGACAATACCTTGGGATGCCCTGCATGCCAGAGTATTGTGATGGCAATTATTTTTTTTTAGAATCGTTGTGTTGGCAATTAAAATACTCATAAAATAAAACAAATTTCCTTAATATTTTTTTAGCAAAAAAATAAAAATAAAGGCTTAGGAAATTAATGCATGTACTTACTGGCAATTTCAGCTGCCCCCTATTCTTCCAGCACGGCAGCAAAACCATTGATATGCCTCGTGTAGGAGTAAAATATTGCATCCCTTGCCTTCTTTGTGCTGCAATTGGAAATGAATAATAATAAACATGTAGTACATATTAAATTAAATTTATAGTGTGGCAAGTCATGAGTGGTTAATTACCGAAAAATCAACATAACTACTTAATTCTCAGATGAAAAAAGAAAAAATAACAAAACAAAATCGTACCTTCCCAAGAAAGATCCAAGGAAAGTATGGTGAGAATTGGTTACGACATGAAGATCAGCCTCAGAGATATGAGGACCATGTGCATGCGATCCCAAGTAGACTATATATGACTTTTAAAGGGCCAAACAAAGTGTTAAGTATTGGCAGCACGGGATAAAAAATTAATACTCAAAATTAAAGGGAAAGCCAATGGTTTTTACCTTCTTAATTGCCAGGGTCGGAATTTGGCACAATAACAGTGTAGTTAAAAGCACTAGCTGCAGTGTAGAGTTTGAGAACCGCATGGTTAACTGTGAAAAAAATAATGAATGATTAGGAAAGAGCAAAAAATTGAAATTTATATGAAGCATAGTAACGTAGTTCAAGTAGTGCAAGAGACTTGATAAAAGACTCCTACCCGAGAAACAACTCTGCGTTTTTTAGGATGACTTTGTGTATCTAGACAGACTTTGCATTCTTGTTAATCCGTTCTTATAGGACGTAAAGAATATATATGTAGAAGGAAGATTTTTCAATATAAACACAAAACCTCCTCGGAAGTGTGCTTAATTAAGGACATTGTTTGCCCCTTAGAGATTGGTTTTAATTGTGAGACAAATCAAGAAAAAAATATTATAGCTCAAGCCTCAGGTTCTTTTATAAAAAAAAAAAAAAAGGTTTAGATACGGTCTGGAAACATTGACGCCATAGGAAACCAGATAGCAGTAATTTTTTTTTTTTGGTATTAAAGGAAAAAAAGATGAGAACTACATCATGAATTGTATGAGAACTTGTGCCCCAGAGGCATCTAACAAAAGTTGACTAAGACAGAAATGAGGAGGTAAGACAGAAATGAGGAGGTGAATGCATCGTCTCTAATGCGAAACTCGAAGAGAGGCTCGACTTTGCGAGAGTATCGGCCACCATATTGGCCTCACGGAAGCAGTGATGGATAGAAACTGTCCATGGTCGTCGAAGCAGTGCTCGTATGCACTCCATCAATGGAAGCCGGTCCAATCGGGATGGAGAGGTGGAATTAAGGAGCGATGAAAGGTCTAAAACTATCCACTTCCACCACGATTTGGTACTAGTGCGAACTCCATGCAATACAGAGGGCGTCATAGACCGCCCAGAGTTCGGCAAGGAATGGGGAGCAAGGTTGCAGACGGTGTAAGAAGCCCATTTTCCACTTCCCATCCGAGCTCCTAAAAACACCACCGGCATCTGCCTGGCCAAAGCGGCAACAAATAGCACCATCTGTGTTAATTTTCAGCCATCCAGGGTCGGGGGGTCTCCATCCGATGAATGCCTCCCGGGTAGATGACAATAACAGAGCAGCTTCTGACCGGCTTTGTTCACGCCATATCTGAAAGGTATAGGCAACGATACGGTCAGCTAGTCACCTCGGGTCCTCCTGTTCAGCTTGGGGTTGGAAAATCTGTTCATTCCGTGACTTCCAAATCATCCAGGCCCCAACTCCACAAAGTAAGCTCTACGGGCAACGGGTTGTGCACTCTATAGGCTGCTTCAGTACCATGGATAGCCAAGACACTGTGGATATATCTGCAAAGAAAGAAGGCTAAACATTAGAACGGAGAAGACATTTCCAAACAGATTGGGCAAAGGGACAGTCCTGTATAGCGTGCAATCCAGTTTCCGAGAGTTGATGACACCGCGGACATGAGTCATCAGTGGCCATGTGGCGGTAAACTCGAGTGGCATTAGTCAATAAGGCATCATGCGCAAGTTGCCACAGGAAGGTCCTAATGCGGGGCAGACCCTTCCATCTCCATAAAGTCTTCCAGGGCTCACCTTGTGAGGATTCTAAGGAACCACAAACAAGTTGGTACGCCGACTTCACTGTGCATTCCCCTGAGAGGTATGTTCCCAAAACACCATGTCCTCATCTCCATTAGGGGTTGGGGTCGGGGACAGAGCCAGGATTCCTAGGGTAGTAGGGGGAAGATAGTCCCTCAAGGTAACAAAATCCCAGTCTCCCTCTGATGTGACATATGAAGCAACAGATCTATGTAAATGATCCTCAGGAACACGTTGGATAGCATGGGATTTCAGGTCCCCACTACCCCCCAACTAGTTGTCTGTCCAGAATCTGGCGTTGGTCCCGTTACCCAGCAACTAGGAGGCACCTTTCTGGAGTGAGGGCCAAGCCTTACAAAGGCCCCTCCACACATGCGAGCAACGCTGACCAGCCACCATCTTGGGAAGGAAACTGTTCCCTGAACCATACTTGGACTTCAGGAGACGGACCCAAAGCAACTCCGGGATAGTGAGAGAAGTCCAGGCTAGTTTGATCAAGTAAGATTCATTGGCTCGTCGCATATTTTGGAGGCCTAAACTGCCTCTCTCCTTGGCTTCACAGACAGTCTGCCAATTAACAAGTGACGGTTTCTTGTTGTCCTTAGTAGAACCCCAAAGGAATTTTCTGGTTTTCTTATCCACATCATCACAGATGGAAGCAGGGATGGAGAGCATTTGCATAGAGTAGGATGGGATTGCCTGTAAAACAGATTGTGTTAAAGTCAGTCTACCAGCAAAGGAAAGAGAATTGATTTTCCAACTCTGGAGGCTATCATCAATCTTGTTTGTGATGTCTCGGAAAAGACTTGTCCTTGTCCTCCCATGGATGAGGGGTATGCCCAAGTACTTCCCAAGATTGTTAGTCAACGGTATGCCACATGTGTTGCTGATAGCTTGGGCTAGACTTAAGGAAGCATTCTTAGAGCAGTAAAGATGTGATTTGGGATGGCTAATGCATTGTCCTGAGCTTAGGGCAAAGCTCCTCCAGGAACTGTGTCACAACCCGTGCTTGTGCCACCGAAGCCTCTGCAAAAAGAATAAGATCATCAACGAAAAACATGTGTGAAATAAAAGGGCCATCCCGTTTCACTTGAAATGGCTGCCACACCCTTGAAGCAACTTTAGCATTGATAGCTTGTGACAAACGTTCAAGACATAAAACAAAGAAGTAGTAATTTTTAATTAAATCACAATGGCACTCATTTAATGTGGACATGCAAATGTGAAATCCATGGGGTTTATAATTAATTAAGTCTCTAATTACTTCAATAACCATCAGCATCGTAGAAAAAAAATGAGAGCTGAAATTTGGAGTAGCCAATTGGCCTAGAGAAGGACACGGAACACTCCATATGTGACACGTATCAAAAGGAGGTATAATTGAAGTCATCTTAGATTATAACTAGTACACATCCCATAGAATACAGTGGTGTGGAAATTGAATATCTTACTATATTAATCAAAAAAATTCAAAAATATTTGTTTGATAGTGACCTAACATATTGATATTTTTTAAAAAAATATAATAATTGGCATCAAAAAAATAAAAAAATATAATTAATATTTAATTAATTAAATAAAATAATATAGAAAAATTAATCATAAAAATGCATAAAAAAACACAATCAATATAAATTGAAAAGTTACTCTAACATCTTATCATCATCTCATCATTATTATTTTTAAAAAGAGATAAAAATATCCATATCCATAATTTTATAATTTTATAGTTTGCTAAACCAGATTGATACTGTACAAAAAGAGGGAGGGTATAATATGTCGGTGTCTTGCTTATATTATGTTAAAGTGATAGGTGTCTTCTCTAAATTTATCTTGAGATATCTCCATTCTTCATTCATTATATAAACAAATCTAGAGATCTGAGAATACATAATTGAAGATACAAATGATCTGAAAAAAAATCTGACATAAGAATCGATCTCAACTTACTACATGAAACTACACAACAACAAGATGTATCTCCTTCAAAAGAGGATTTATAAAGGCACACTACTCCGACGATGAGCGTCTCTACGGGCATCATAACTTGTATGGTTCGTGCCACATCTTGTAACAGCCCGGGTAAAATTTTTGATTTTTACCGGGACTGTAGAAGTCGTTTTACTGTGATTTACTGTTGAATTAATCTCGGGTAATTAATTCGAGGTAAATCGGTAGTCATTTTTCGAAACCGAGAATTCTCCCGCGCTCGGGAGTGTCTTCCTAACTAACCGAGCCTCGGTTTTTAGTTCCGAGACTTGGACGACGTTCAGGAGGATTAATCGGATTTTCCGAGCCCAAGTTGTATTTTTGGACTCGGGACGGAATTTGTCGGAAAGACGGGAGTATCCCTGCGTCTACGAGATTCTAACGCGAGAATCCGGACCGGCTAAATGAGGCTTGCCCCGAGCCACTCTTCTTTCACCTCTTTCCTTTCTCTCCCTCTTTCCCGGTTACAACTCTTCCTCTCTCCCGGTTTTTCCCCGGCCGTGCGGGCCCCACCTCTCTTCTCTCTTTCTTTCTTTCCCTTCCCTTCCTTTCTTTTCTCCTTTCTTTCTTTTCTTTCCCATTTTTTCTCCTTCCGCCGGCTGCCTTTCTTTTTTTTTCCTTTCTCGTGACCAACCGGTCCCTCTCCTCTTTCTTCTATCTTTTCTTCTTTTTCCCTATTTGTCTTTTTCATCTCTTCCTTTCCTTTATTTCTTCTGTTCCCTTCACCGTTCACTCCACACCCTCCTGCCTTCCACTCTTGCTTCACCTTCCTACCACTGCCCACCATCGCCGCCGCCCTCGTCTTTCCCTCCCCCTTCTTTCCCTTCTCCTTCCTTGAGCCACCGGACCCGAGACCACCTCCATCTCCCTTCTCCCCTTCCTTTCCTCTTCTCCCCTTCCTTCCTTCCTCTCCTCTACAAGCGACACCGCCGCCGCCTCTGTCACCGATCTCTGCCTCGCTCACAGCCGCTGCAGAGTGCACAGACGACCCCACGACTGCTCGAGATGAGCTCGACACCACCAGGGGGCTGAGCTCGATCCGCCACCGCGCAAAGGGGGTCTGATTTCCCCTCCTCCTCAATCCGCCGCCGCTGTCAGAGCGGAGCACAACCGGATCGCGCACTGAAGGCCCGACCTCTTCTCCCTCTTTTCTGCAACGCGTGCCACCGTCGCGCCTCCTCTTCCCCTTCCCCTGTTTCCGCGGCGCCGATCTGACACTTTCCCCTTCTCGCATGACCAGTGGCGCGTGTCGCTACCCCCAACGAACGACGACGGTGACGTCGCAGCGCCGGGTGAGTTTCTGGCCGAGCTTCTCCACTTCTCATTTCTGTCTTTATTGTTTGAGTTGTGAGTTGATTTGGTTGTTGGTTGTTGGTTTGGGGACGGTGACTTGGAAGGGCTGCCGGGGTGGTGAGTGTGGGCTGTGATGGTGCTGTTGATTTTTTTTTTTT